>CAUYRT010081152.1:0-10843 GCA_963574885.1 Lepilemur ruficaudatus | reverse complement strand
TTTTTTTGCTAGAAAAATGAAGTCACAATGAAAACCTAATTTAATGTTACATATTTCCTATTTCTTTTTTTCATACTCTCTTCAGAATGCTCTCTGATTTATATATTTTTTTTCCATGTGCAGGACCTCAAACAGAACAATAAACATTTCAGTGGAGATTTAGTCTAGTTCAATTTACAGGATACCTGGAAGGAGTACTGATTTTGAAGTTAAAGAACATTTGGTTGATATCTGAATCCATATCTTAAGGAATATGTGAGCTCGGGCAATTTAATTCTTTTTACACTAAAAAATTTAGCTAAAAAAAATAGTAATAACCAAGTGCAGTGAGTGGCATGCACCTCTATTCCCAGCTTCTTGGGAGGATGAGGCAGGAAGATACCATGAGGCCAGGAGTTTGAGGCCAGCCTGCCCAACATTGCAAAGCTATGTTCATTTAATATCTTTATATATATATTTTTTCAAGTATTTACTATGTATGTAGAATTGAGGCAAGGTTAAATGGATTAAGTAACATATCTCACTGGATAGCAACTATATATGGAAGAAAGGATGATTAGCTAATAACTTCTCTTCATGATTAAAATTTTAATACCAATTTCTCTGGTGTGTATGACATTGCCTTGGGGCCAGCACATTGCTTTCAGTTTTTGAAAAGAGTTCAGATTCAGAAATTTGAAATCACAATCCAAAAACATTAATGTGGATAAGTGAGAGGTGAATAGTAAGCATATTTTATACACTCATTATATAATACATATACTGTTATAAATGAAAGGTAATATTACCATGAACATCTACTTCAATGAAATCTTAAGCCTCTTAGGTAATTACTATTTGTAGCCTAGTACTCATAATAATTAATGGCCATATTGAATGACCACTTCAGTAGTTTAACCTGTATATTTAAAATTCCCTTTGGCTGAAATCTTCAGCTATCATCAGGAGTTATCTTAGGGCTAGAATCGACACATAAGCATTATTAATATGCCAAAGAACATTCTGGAGGACAGACATTGCCGGCATGAGCTACTAAGAGTTTTTGAGACTAGAAATTTATCTAAAGTAACATTTCTATATGACTATTTTATATTGGCATACATGAAATCATAGTAAAGGGGCACCAATAGATAAACCCACCGGTATGTTTTCTTTAATTAAGCACCACTCATGAATAATGTCATCAAATACTACATTTAATGTCTGCTCTTTTTGCAGTTTTCTCTAAGTCTGACAGAGGTTCCCTCAAACATAAAAAAGATTCTCTTTAAAATGGAGCTCAGTTCCTCATTTGTCAGACATTCATGTTTTTACATCTCAGCTCCAGAACTCAGAAGTGCTTGAAGGATAGGCTGGAGGGGTGAACTGTGAAATGTGTTCAACTTGAAATTGATCAAAGTGGGCCTAGGATACAGCAGGATAATAATGAATTTGGAATGAGTGCATGGGAGGAAGCTTTCAGATCAATGAGTAATTTATGAATTTTATCGACACCCTTCCAAGCCTACTTATACGTGATTTAATAAAAGAGTTAATGTAATTATGCTAGGATATTTTCTCCACAGATTTTGCTTTGCTGTACATATAAAGTAAAAATTATTAATTGAAGAAGCCTAGAGACTAATGTTATGCATAAAAGTAGATCTATTTTTCATATGAATCTTTTTGTACATTTAATTCCATTACATTTAAAAATATATTCTAGAAAAAAATTAAAGATATATTGTCTTAATTTTTTGGGGTAATTCATAGTGGTAAGAATTGAATGATTTCTAACATAATTTATTAATTGATTTTAAATGCTACTTATTAAGCTATTTTACAGCTGAAAGTTTGGCCCTATATGTAATTCTTTCACAGGTTTAACTTGTTGAAAATCTGGACTTGGACATGTAAAGTATAATCAGAATCAAAATTTCAAAGAACAGAAAATTGGAAAGAGTGTAAAGAAGTAACAAAAATAGGTTATTTTTTAAATGTGTTAATTAATGGAGAAATGCCAAATATGTGCTAAATAATTGCATTTTATTGTACTAAATTACTACTTTTTTATATTTTGAGAATTTCTTCATAATAGTTATTCTATTAAATTTTTGCATGCTCTTTCTCTCCTATATATAATGTCTTTCTGTATAAGATGTTATCTTATACTATGTTTAGGTTTCTATATCCCTTTATTTAAACAGGTTATATTTTGTGAACAAACTTCTATGTTAATAGATTTTAAAATGCATAGTTTTAATAATGATAAATGCACAACATTTTAGTTATTCATTTCATTTTGTTAATTACTTAGTAGTCTCCATTCCTTAGCTATTACAAGCAGAGCTAAAGTCTTTGTGCAGGGTATGGAAAGCAGTGCGCAAATCACTGTTGCTTTCTTCATTAAAATGACTAAATAAAATGTTGTTAAAAACTTAATATTTCTTTGCCTTTCACTCACAATGTGCAAGAATTCCTATTTTACCACATTCTCACGAATGCCTGGCATTTATTTTAAGCTTTAATAGTTTCATAGCATAAAAACTGGTACAACTTTGTTTTAATTTTTTTTTTGTTATGACAGAGAACAAAATGTTTTCCATAAATATTGTGACTATTGGTATTTCTTCTTTTTTGGAATTGCTTTTTAATATAGTTGTCTCATCATTCTATCATGGCCTTTCTTACTGATTTACATATGATATAATATTATAATTTACAAGCTCTATTCAGAACTTCCAAGTGTTATCTGTTAGAGATATTATTTTCCAATTCATTTGTGTATTAGAATTCTCCAGAGAAACAGAACCAAGAGAATGTATGTAATGTGAGAGTGTGTGTATTTTTTTAAAGAAGAGTTTCAAAGTGTACTTTCACATTTTAAAGAAAGTAGGGTTCTCTCTCTCTCTCATCTCACAGAAACAAATCTTGAAGATATTCATTAAATTCTTCTTCTTGTGTTTTTCTTCTGTCTCTGATAGTGGACCGTTCAAAGTTCATATCTGAAGCACTTTCCTTCTAACTAGTTTTGTTTACATAATATTCTGATTTCTTTAAGCACAAATGTCCTTTATCCTTTTTCTTGGAGGTCTCTTCTGTAGAATATAATCTGGATTTTTTATGTGATGACTCTTCACACTCTTTTTCGGTTTTATCATTTTTTTTTAACTTAACTTCTCTTCTCCTGTGAGATATATGTATATCAGATATATGCAGAGAGTTATTATAAGGAATTGGTTCAGGTGATTATGGAGGCTGAGAAGTTGATACCCAGGAGAGTGCATGGAGTAAGTCCTAGTCTGAGTACAAGTTGGAAGACAGGAGAAGACTGATGTCTCAGATCAAAGAAAGTCAAACAGAGAGAGAGAAAGAATTGTTTTTGACTCACATTTTTATTCTATTCAGGCTTTCAATGGAGTGTATGAGGGCTACCCACATTGCGGAGGGACATCCACTTTATTAGCCTACTGATCCAAATGTTATTCTCATCCAGAAAGATTCCCACAAACACAACCAGAAATAATGTTTAAGCAAATATCTGATCATCCTGTGGCCAAGTCAAGTTGACACATAAAACACATAAAATTAACTATTACCATTTGGCTTTTAATTTTTTACCAATTCTTATTACCTTATGATATTCTTCTTATTATTTTATGTAATTAAACAGACATGTATTTTACCTTACATTTTATCTTTTTTTTGCTTTGAGAGAGTATTTTCCATTCTGAAATTATATGACTATTTAAGCATATTTTCTTCTAGTACTTATGTGCTTTTATTAATGTTTATTTAAATGTTTTAGTAAAAAGCAGGAAGTAATTGTCTGCTAGTAAGTTTTCTAATTATTTCAACCTTATGTACAGATAGAAACCATAATTATCAGAAATGACATTTTTCTTATTATGTAAACTCAAACATGAAGAACATGTTTTTAATATATTTTATTTTTTCATTCAATTTATCTATTTTGGACATAGATAGAGTTTTAAATAATTGAGATTATTAATCCACTAAGCTTGCTTAACTACTTTTATTTTTCATAGACTGTATCATGCCTACAAAGGACAATTTATATTCTGCTCTTAAATATATAGTCTGTCAGCATAGTATCAAACAAAGGATAGTAATTATAAATAATGACAACATAACTACTTTTAACCTACCATCCACTTTCATACACAGAATATTACCAAAAGTTATAGTCTTAAGAGCCTGATATATGTATATATATATATACACACACACACATATATATACACACACATATATAGTGACCTTTCAAGATTTCAATTATAAATTTATTAAAATAGTAAGTTATTTGGGAAGAACTAATACATTTACAGTATTACATATTCACATTGAGGTACATCAAGTTTTATTTTTTTATCTAGTATTTTATTATTTTCTTAGTAAGATTTTGAAGCTTTTTTTGGTATGGATCAGATCCACATATTTCTTAAATTTATTCCTTATTAATTTATCATTTTTGAGGGGATTTTAAATGTGATATTTCTTCTGTTATGTTTCTTCAGTTGTTTTTAATTATACAGGAGAAAAATATTTACAGTGAGAACTGTTTACCTTTTTTATTTCCCACTTTTTTTCTAACTAAAGTCCTTATGTTCAGCTATGCAGATTCCTCTCATGGTACTTTGTAATTCCAACTCCAACTCCAATAGCTTTATCCTGATTATACACAGTTAGTCACAATGTTTTTATTCCTCATGTTAATGACTGAAGTAGGAGTGGGTTTGTGGTGCATTTCTGGCCAATGAAATCTGAGGTAATACCTATTGATGAACTTCAGAAGATAATGTCCTCAGTTCATAAAAGTATTCCTCCAGAAAAGACAGCCTCATGCTTCTTTTTAAGAATGTTGCTTTACATGGTGCAATTCCTGGGGCCTTCTGCTGCCACCTTGCTATTAGTCCAGTGATGAAACATTTAATTTAGAGGAAAGCAAATCAAGAGAGTCATTGGAAAATAGAGCCAGAATGTGGAATGCATTAAATCTGACTCATATTCTACCTATGAATTTCTTGTCATATGAAATAATGTTTCTATATCTTTATGCTAGTTAGAATCAAGGGTTTTTTCTATTTTTGAAGCCAAAAACATCTTAACTAGCAAACCATTATGTTTACATTTCTTTTGTGACCCAATACCATATAGATTCTCTTTATCAGTTCTAATACATTTAATTTTCTTGGGGTTTTAATCATATCATCTGAAAATAGTCATACCTATAAAGGCTTGGAAGTCATTATGTCATTCCTCACAACAAGAAAAATGGTGAAAAAACTAAAAAGCAATAACTATTTTTGAACCCAACAAGAGCTGAGGTTGCAGGGCAATTTGCCACCCTGAAATCTGAGAGGACAGGTAAACTTAGATAGTCACAGCTTAGATCTACTTACCTAGAGCAGAAGCTGCTGGAGCCAGAAATTAGTAGTACTGCTTAAATGGCAATGTTGACAAGTTGCTGAGGCTTGGTGAACTAGTAGTGGAGTGAGAAATACCTGGGAGTTGTAGTATTAAGGGTGCTTTCTGGGGTTTTACTTCCGGGAAACTTACCAGATTCTTAAAGTGATTCTTTCATATTCTTGATGGTGGAAGACTTTATCAGAGAGACATATCTTACCTTGGGAAAGGCATTTCTCTGATTCTAGCACCCTCCAACCTTCCTGCGTCACTTAAGGAGGGAAGGTGCTAAGAAACACTGTGAAGGGCACAGTCCAGGTACACAGGCTTCCTAAAAGATAGATTTCATAAGAAGACTATACAAATTCTTCCATTCTGCCATGCCTTACCACCACAGCAATAGGGTTCTAGTATAAGAAGAGCCGATTATAGCTAAAAGGGTGAAAGAGCATAGGCTCTAAAAAAGAATTCTTAGGGAAGCCTAAAGACAACAGGGGAAGGAAAAAACAAGGACCCTAGAGGATTTTGAAGTTTTTCACATCTCCACATATAGTAAACATTATATACAGCCCAAATCTTAGATAGATTAAAATAAAACTTTACACTAATGGCCTCTTTACCTCAGTTACCTCTGATACAGTCTGATCGGCTTTCTACAAAAGCTACAAACATGCTAAAAGAGAAGAGAAAACAAATCTCAAAGAAACAAACCAATCATTAGAAACTGCCTCAGATATGACACCGATATTGAAATTTCTGTAGATAGGGAATTTAAAATAACTAAGAACAACATGTTAAGGTATCTGATGGGAAAAATAGATAATATGTAAGAACAAATGTTTAACGTGAGCAGAGAAATGGAAACTCTAAGAAAAATATCAAAATAAATTGCTGAAGTCAAAACACAGTAACAAAAATCAATAATACCTTTTATGTGATCATCAGTAGATTGATACAGCTAAGGAAAGCATCAGAAAACTTAAAGACATGTTAATGAAAACTCCCAAAATGGAAGGGCAAAGAGAAAAAAATAATAAAACAGAGCCTTGCATCTATGACATATGGGGCAAGTATGAAAAGTAATGTTTAATTGGCATAACAAGAAGAATAAAGAGAAAACAGGATAGAAGTAATATTTGAAGTAATAATGGCTAAAAACATTCTAAATCAATGACAGCCATATATATATACATATAAACATATATGTATATATATATATGAAGCCTAGAGAACATCAAGCAGAATAATACAGAAAAATGTACACTTAAATATATCATATGCAAATGGAAGAAAACCAAAGACAAAGAGAAAAATCTTGCAAGGAGCTAGGGGAAAAAATATCTTACCTATAGAGAACAAGGATAACAATTAAATCAAACTTCTTGTCATAAATCATGCAAATAAGAAGAGAGTGAAATGGAACATTTAAAATGTTGGAAGAAAAAAAATGTCAACCTAGTATTCCAGAATTCAACAAAATAATTCTTCAAAGGGGCAAAAGAAATGAAGACTTTGTTAGACAAACAAAACCTGAGGAAATTCGTCATTATCAAACCTGCCTTTGCAAGAAATGTTAAAAGAAATTACTTATAAAGATGGAAATATAGGTCAGAAACTTAGATCTATAGATAAAAAAGGAAGAGTGTTGGAAAAGGAACAGATGAGGGTGAAATAAAATATTTTATTATTTTTAATTAACCTAAAGATAATTTAAGATAGTAATAACAATGTATTGGATGATTGTTGCATATGGATAAGTGAAATTAATGGCAGCAATATCTTGAGATGAGAGATGGTAATTGGGAATATCTATTTATAGGGTATCTGAACTACATGTTAAGTGATATGGTGTTATATTAACATGAGGTAGACTTGATTTAGAAATGCATGCTGCAAATTCTAGCTCAACCTTTAAATTTTAAAAAAGATACATAGTGTGCTAAGAGATAAAATGGAATCTTATATTTAATAATGTGCTTAATTAAAAATCAGAGAATCATGAAAAATGAGAAAATAAAAGCAAAAATAAATATAATAAATTTAAAACAATTATAAATATGGTAGATAATCCAAATATATCATTAATTATTTTAAATATGGATTGTGTAGTTGTACCAATTAAAACACATTCAGAGGTGATTAAAGAAAATCCTAAAAGAAAAATGAAAAATCAAAAACTGAGACCCAATGCAAGTTGTCCACAAGAAACTCACTTTAAATATAAAGACTTAGATTAGTTAAAATAAAGAGACGGAATACTACGCTGAAGCAAATCAAAAGAGAGCTAAAATAGCTATACTAATTCAGGAAAAAAAAAAAAACCTCCACAGCAATGAATATTATCTGGGATAAATAGGGGTATTACATAACGTTAAAGGGGTTAATGCTCCAAGAAAATATATCATTAACAGTGGGCACAGTAAGCCTTGACTTCAACTTTATACAGTTAATCCATGTAACAAGAACACTATATCCCCTAAAAAAAACTTGTCTTAGGCAAATCAAAATTTTAAATATAATCAAAACCTTTGTTGCTATTGTGAAGGGTATTGAGTCTTTGATTTGGTTCTTAGTTTTATTGTTGTTGGCATATAGAAATGCTACTGATTTCTGTATATTGATTTTGTAACCTGACACACTGCTGAATTTGTTTATCAATTCTAGTACTCTCATGGCAGGATCTTTGGGGTGTTCTAGATATAAGATCATATTACCAGCAAAGAGTGATGGTTTGAGCTCTTCTGCCCCCATTTTGATGCCCTCAATTTCCTTCTCTTGTCTGAATGCTCTGGCTAGGACTTCCAGCACTATGTTGAATAGAAGCAGTGATAGAGGGTAACATTGTCCAGTTCCCATTCTAAACTGGGATGCATTCAGTTTTTTCCCATTCAGTATAATGTTGATTGTGGATTTGTCATATATGGCTTGTATCATTTTTAGGTGAGCCCCATCTATGCCTATTTTATTATGCATTCTTATCATAAAAGAGTGCTGAATTTTGTTGAATGCTTTTTCTGCATCTCTTGGGAGGATTCTATGGTCTTTGTTTTTGTTTCTATTTATGTGGTGAATTACATTTATAGATTTGCGTATGTTGAACCATGCCTACATTCCTGGGATGAAGGCCACTTGGTTGTGATGGATTATTTTTTTGATAAGTACCTGAGTTCGGTTTGGTAGGATTCTGTTGAGAATTTTTGCATCTATAGTCATAAGAGATATTGGTCTGTAGTTTTCTTTTTTTGTTGCATACTTTCCTGGCTTTGGTATCAGGGTGCTGTTGGCTTCATAAAACATGTTGGGGAGAATTCCTTCCTTCTCGATGTTGTGGAATAATTTCTGCAGGATAGGCACCAGTTTTTCTTTGTAGGTCTAGTAAAATTTGGGTGTGAAACCATCTGGTCTGGAGTTTTCTTTTTTGGAAGGTTTTTTATTGCTGCTTCAATTGTGGTACTTAATATTGGCCTGCTCAGATTTTCCAATTTTTCCTGATTAAGCTTAGGGAGGCCGTGTGTTTCTAAAAATTTGTTCATTTACTCCACGTTTTCAAGTTTATGTGTATAGAGATTTTTATAGTATTCATAGATGATATTTTGTATTTCTGTAGTATCAGTTCTAATTACTTCTTTTCCATTCCTGATGAAGCTTATTAGAGTCCTTTCTTTTCTTCTTCTCATTAATCTAGCAAGAGGTATGTCAATTTTGTTTATTTTTTTAAAGAAACAACTTTTTGTTTTATTAATCTTCTGTATAGTGTCTTTGTTATCAATTTCATTTAGTTCTGCTCTGATCTTTGTTATTTCTTTCCTTCTGCTGGTTTTGGGGCTGGTTTGCTCATCCTTTTTCCAGTTCTTTGAGACAATTCATTGGATTATTGATTTGTGATCTTTCTGTCTTTTGGATGTAGGTATTTATGGATATAAATTTCCCTCTCAGAATTGCTTTATCTGTGTCCCACAGGTTTTTATAACTTGTGCCTCCTTTATCATTAATTCAAAGTATCTTTTGGTTGCCATCTTAATTTCCTTCTTAACACAATAGTCATTGAGAAGAAGGTTGTTTAGTTTCCATGAGTTTGGGCAGAGATGAGAGTTTCTGTTTGAGTTGATTTCTAATTTTATGCCACTGTGGTCTAAGAAGGTGCATGATATAATTTCTATTTTTTTAAAATTTGTTGAGATATGCTTTGTGACTAGGACATGTTTAATCTTAGAGAATGTCCCATAACCTGATGAGAAAAATATATATTCAGTGGCTTTGGGGTAGAATGTTCTACCCCCAAAATGTCATGTCAGGCCCACTTGTTGTAGCGTTCTATTTAGGTTCATTGTTTCTTTGTTTATTTTCTGTTTGAGGGATCTATCCTGTTCTGTCAGAGGGGTGTTGAAGTCTCTGGCTATTACAGTGTTGCTGTTTATCATTTTGTTTAGATCAAGTAGGATTTGCTTTATGAATCTGGGTGCACCTGAGTTAGGTGCACGATATTTAGAAGTGTTATGTCTTCCTGTTGAATTAATTATACCCTTAACCATTAAAAAGTGACCATTTTTGTCTTTCATTACTTTTTTTGACTTGAAGACTAGGTTATCTGAAATCAGAACTGCAAAATAAGCTTTCTTTTCACTTCTTATTGTTCCAAATATTGTTTTACATCCCTGCACCTTGAGTCTGAATGTATTCTTGTGTGTTAGATGTGTTTCCTGAAGATAGCAGATACATGGCTTTAAAGACTTCTACAGGGAGAACTACAAAACACTGAGGAAGGAAATAGCAGAGGAGGTAAACAGGTGGAAAAACATACCATGCTCATGGGTTGGCAGAATCAACATTGTTAAAATGTCTATACTACCCAAAGTAATCTACAGATTCAGTGTAATCCCCATTAAAACACCAACATCATTTTTTGCAGATCTAGGAAAAATAATTCTGTGCTTCATATGGAACCAGAGAAGACCCCATATAGCAGAAGCAATCTTAAGCAAAGAGAAGAAATTGGGGAGCATCAGTTTAGCAGACTTCAAGCTATGCTACAAGGCTATAGTAACTAAAACTGCATAGTAATGGCACAAGAACACAGACATAGACCAATGGAAGAGAACTGAGAACCCAGATATAAAACCATCCTCATATAGCCATCTAATCTTTGACAAAGCAGATAAACACATACACTGGGGGGGAAATCCTTATACAATAAATAGTGCTGGGAAAATTGGATAGCCACATGTAGAATGCTGAAACAGGATCCACTCCTTTTACCTATCACAAAAATCAACTCATGGTGGATATGACTTAAACCTAAGGCATAAAACCATAAGAATTCTAGAAGAAAATATTGGAAAATTATGATACCATAACTACTTATTTTTTTTAATTATCAAAGCTAAATTATAATTTGTTACAGAGCACAAGATGATTGCATGTACCAGTTAAACACAAA
>CAUYRT010081151.1:0-95927 GCA_963574885.1 Lepilemur ruficaudatus | reverse complement strand
ATGAAAGTCGCTAGCTAGTTAATGTTTGATCAAGTATTAAAACCACAGAGCCGTTTGGTTTGCATTTCCCTGATGATTAGAGATGTTGAGTATTTTTTCATATGTTTGTTGGCCGTTATTCTGTCTTCTTTTGAAAAGTTTCTGCTCATGTCCTTTGCCCACTTTTTGACTTATACCAACTTTATATATGCTTACAACATTAACTTTAAAAAAAGTGGTCTCTCTTTCACAAAAAATAATATTACCTGTTTATTAAAAAATGATTGTGGGTGAATGAATGGACAGAAATTCATTAATGAAGGGAGAAAATTATACATTGTTCCACATCATCCCACCATATCCACTTTTGTAATCTTGGACTAATAGTTAATTTAATTGTATAACAGGATACATAATATTAAGGCACAACTAAAATTCATTTCTAGTGTTAATGACCAATATCCTCCTTACTAGGTTATAGATGTGGCCAAAAGAACTTATAAATGTTTGCTGAATTAAGTGAAAAAACTTACTCTGATGGAGTTTGCTATTAAAGGTATTTATTGCTGTATAAAAAACAGTTCAAAATTTTGTCACTTAACATTCAACTGTTCATGATTCTATGGGCCAATATATTGGGCTGGTCTCAGCTGGGCAGTTCTTCTGCTGGTCTTGCTGACTCATGTACCTGGTGCCTCAACAGAGCCTGAATAATTCAAGATGGCCTCACATTTCTGGTAAATGATACTGGCTGTTGGTTAATTGGTACAGGGGCTCTCAATTCAGATGATTTTTCTCTTTGCCTCACAGCATCATCCTCTTCAGTCAGCTAGACCAGGTTTCTCTACAGGATGGTTGAAGTATTCCCAATGACATGAACAAAAGCTGAAAACTTCTTGAAACTGAGGTCTGCAAATTTCACAGTGTCACTTCTGACACATTCAATTTGTCAAAGCAAGTTACAGGGTCAGCCCAGATTCCAGGGGAGAAGAAATATGTGCCACAACTCGATGGGATGAATACTCACATTGCAAAGGGACATGTGTACCAGGATGTGAAAAATTGTTGAGGCCATCTTTGCAAACTATATACCAACCTTGATTCGTTGCCCTTTGACAAACTCAACCCTGTATGCCTCATGCAGGTCTGTATCAGACTAATCAATGCTGGAGGAGTGCAGATATTTAGTTTCACTTTGCATTGCACAAAATGCAGTCTTTACAGTATAGAGATTTTCCACTGTTACTCCATAACGGTTTGTCTAATAAATGTTCCCTATTTTGAATATTTCTTTGCCTATTTTTTTCTCAAATTTGTGTGATGCATAAACTTTAGATGGTAATGACCATTTTCCAATAAAGAGAATGCATTCTAAATTATCTCCCAAATTAATAACTCCCAAAAGCCTGTGCTACCAAAATGGGAGAGTTTATTTCCATTTTTCTGACTTTTTGTAAGAAAATTGAAATTTCTAATTAAATGTTGCATTATAACATTCTTCTATGTTATGTGATCCATAGAATTGATGTGATAATTAAATCTGGCAATGTATAGCTGTAATAACTGTGGCTACCTCCAAGGAGGTTTCAACCTAAGAGGAGAGATTGATACACACATAGTATCACAAAAGGAAATCTTGTTCTTTGAAATACCCAACAGCTATATGTCTTACACTGATCCATGCTAGTCAATGCTGACTCTACTGTCTTGATGAGAAAGCTCTTTTTCTCAGCCTGAATGGCAACAAATTCAGTCTGATAAAGATTTTCTACTATGCCTGAATAGAGGATCATCCATATACATAGAGAGATGAGTACCGTAGAGGAAAACAGACAAATTCCACAGGAAAATTAAAAGATGAACAAATCACATTTAGTTGTAAGAAGTAAGACAGGCCTGAGATACTTTATAATTGTCTGTTCTCTTTTCCCATTCTGTCTTTCTGAATATGAGTTTGTTCTCTTTTTTTTGTTTTCAAAAATTTTATTGGGAGAAAACTGCAAAACATTTACAGTGCAATATTTACAGTCACAATTTGTAGTGAGCTGATTTCCCAAAATATATTACAACTCAAGTTGACTTATCTCGTTACATTCAAAAACCTACTCTGTCGAAGTAGTCCAGAGAGTACATACATAGTGCTCCAACTGTACCTACGTACAACCAACACTTCATTTTAAGTGTATAATTAAATGTTTTTCAGTGAATTTACCGAGGTGTACAGTTAATCACATAAATCAGTTTTAGAGGAATTCCTTTCCCCTATTGAGACCCCTAATTCCACTCCCCAACTACTTTTTAAGCATATTCCACCCCTCCACAGTGCCCACCACGTCACTCAGACGTGGGTTTACCCCCCAGAGTTTGTTCTTCTTATAATAAGAGTTTTAGATTATATAGTTTTGTGCGTCCCATTGAGCTTTAACATTTTATGCTTACAGCATAGGCACCTAACTGGCATCATGATTTCCAAAACTAGTGAGTCAAAACTATTCCCTACAATCTGTCATAAATAATCCACTGTTTCATGAGAAATAGTTGCTGAATTGCAATACATTTTCATCTTGTCTATTCCTTAGTAATGACACCACCTCTATCCCAGTAAAGTCGATAAAGAAGGACTTAACCTTACATTTGAAGTCTGCATACACAGTAACAAAAACAAACTCCAGTCCAAATGAAAAAAAAAAAAAAACTGTACCTTTCTGAAAATACTAGCAGAACAAATGACAAGTTGATTTCACAGAAGTGCAATACTCTGCTATTAATGAGTAGTGTGGTTTGCAGATCTCTGTATAAGACAACAAATCCTCTAACCTGCTCTGTTATTGTTTGTGGAGTTCTTTTGTAATTTCACCCAAATGCTCTACATTTCCTTCCATTACTCAGATAATTATTCTCATTTGTCAAGTACCTAAAATTCTAGTGTGTTTATCTTTTATTGTACTTTATACATTTCAAATAACTGATCATGAATCAAAATAAATTTGATCATCAATCAAAACAATTAAGGGTTTTTAATGAATAACACAACTGAGCTCTTAGAATCCAAGTGACTAGCCTTCATTTAGAGAGCAGGTCAATGACAGATAGAAGGTGAAACCCAGACACCTCACTCTGAAACCAGTTTCTTTCCTACTACTAATACATAATACACTGCGTGGGGGGGGGGATTTTTGATAGTTTTATATCTCTGCCTCTATTTTAGAGACATCACTTAACATTTTCACTCCTCTGATATTCAAGTATCATAAGGAAGAAGCAGAAGTACTTGGTGCCAGCCCAGCCACATTACTACTCATCTCCCAATCTGTTGGACAGCTGGACAAGACAACAGCTGCCAATCAAGGTTGTTTTGCCTGACACTTTCAGATCTATTGGCACTCAAAGCCATATCCCAGCTGGTGCCTGCTCTTGGTGAATAGACGTCATTTGGGTGGGGTAAGGCCCTAGTTGTTATGTAATGCAGTCACGAATCTCAGTGCCCCTCATGGTGCAAGAGTTAGTTTCAGTGCTAAGGGGTAAATCAGATTCACCATTTAAAAAAGTTTACTTTTGGTTTGTGGAGCCAGAACCTGGCTTATTGTCAGACAGACCAATGTATAGAATCCACATTTGCCACTTCTCAACTGTGTAACCTCAGGCAAAGCACTTTGCCTCACTCAGCTTTAGTTCCTTTCTCTACTTGGCAATAGCGCCCACCTTGCAGATGTACTCTGAAGATGAAATGAATCCCTAGGAAAGGGTCTGCATGTTTTGTACTTTCATTCAGAACGCCACCTCAGTTCTGAGTCTGATGCAGACCTCAGAACAGAAGTTTCTAGAGTCATGTCATGTCATTCTTCACCTAGCTGAAGGACTGGAAGATGTTATTGTTCTGTGTTAACTTTAGAGAGGAGAACTGAGACCAAAGTTTCAAAAGTTGTTGGAAAATATAAATTTAATTCAAAATTAGAAGCAATTTTCTAACACCCAAAGCATTTAAGAGATGGAAATATAGGGAGTAACGTGCCAAACCAGAGATTCCTGGGACTGGACTGAGCCCCCACTCCTATGAATGTCAGAGCAAGATGCCCCTTTTTCCTCTACGTTAAAAACGATTCAGAGAATGTATCATGGAAGTTAGTAAGCATGAAAAGGAATGTGATCCGCAACTGGCTGTCTGGAAATGGATAAGTGTTACATCACTGGGGAAGTGTAAAGTGTGTATCCCTCACAAAGCTTGACCACCTTGAAGCAGGAGAAATCACTTAATAAGATTTATTTCATATGCACTATTTTTAACATGTAATACATTTGGCCCATGTCAGTTTGCCCAGGCTGCTATAACAAAGTACCACAAACTAAGTGACTTAAACAACAAAAACTTATTGTCTCACAGTTCTGTGGGCTAGAAGTCCAAGATCAAGGTGTCAGTAGGGTTGGTTCCTTCTGAGGACTGTGTGACAAAAATCTGTTCTGTGTTTCTCTCTTGGCTCCTGTGATTTTCTGGCAATTTGGCATTCCTTGGTCTGTGGAAACATCATTCTCTGTCTTCAACTTAACATGGTGTTCTCCCTGTATGTATGTCTCTGTGTCTAAATTTCCTTTTATATAAGGACACCAGTCATATTATGTTAGGGTTCTCCTGAATGACCTCATCTGAACTAATCACATGTGCAATGACTCCATTGCCAAATAAGATCACATTCTGAGGTACTAGGAGTTAGGACTTTAACATGTGAATTTGGGGTGAGGGGGATACAGTTTAACCCATAGCAGGGCCTTAAATATGGCAAAGTGTCCAATAATGTCTTCTGCATGAATGCAGCAAAAGACAGAGTGATCAAACCTCAGAGTTAGAAATATATGGAGGAAACAAGCCCCATCTCTCGTAGGCCTGGATCCTCTTTGTAATTCAGGCTTTCCCTGTATCCAGGGAGGCCAATTAGAGGTAGAGTTTGTCTCACCTATTTGCTTCCATCTCCAAGGTTTTATGACTTCATGGGCAGGTAGGGAAAAAAGCTGAAGAGAGAAGACCCTAGAATAATACATGACTGTTCACAGAACTTAAATCTCTTTGCTTGCTAAAACATTCTTACTAATGGCTATTATTGAATTATCAAAGGCAAATTAATTAGAAAATAAATAGTTAATTATTGAGCACTTATGTGTCAGATACTATACTAAGTGCTTTATGTGATTAGGAGGAAAACATCTCATGACAACAGAGGTATTACCAGTTATAACCATTGCATCAAGGAGGAACAAAGTCCTGAAGAGCTCAAGTAAGTAACTTGCACAAGCTCACACTACTTGTAAAATGTCTCGAGATTCAAGAGACCCCTCTGCCTCAAATGCCTCACCTCATAGGTCCTGCATTATACTTACTCTTGCTTTTCTTCACAACAAAATTCAAATAGAATAATCTGTTTACAGGCTCAGCGTGAAAGTGGAGGGTGGTGTGGATGATGTTTGTTTATGTAGCCATGTATACAATCAATAAATATTAAAGAGAAAGAGAGAGAGGGAAAGGGAGAGAATTGTTAGAAGGAGGGGGAATTTTTACCAATTTATGATTTAGGAAGGTAGTAGGTAGGTGGGTGGTTATTTATAACCCATTTTCTTCAAATTAACATGTGGCTATTACCACTATTTAGTAACACATGACAAGAGAATGATTCAGAAAATTCTGTTTCCTAGAAAGGCACCTGGCTCTCTCTTCTGTGGGGGTGTGAGGAAGAACACCAGATGTGCTGGGCTTTGCCTAATCTAGTGTTCTTCCGTGGGTCCTTGCCACAGCCCTTGAAAAGGAAAATTATTTTAGGTGAATTAACTAAATGAAGGTGGAATTGAAGACATATTTTGGCTCTCTAGAAAGCCAGCAGTGTTCCTCCCTAGGGCACATAATTAGTAAGTGTGCTGCTCTTCAAGTAGCAATATGTTGAAATTAACCTGTAAAAACTCTCCTAATTTTTCCAGTCTTGGTGTTGAGATTGCCTACTTTGTTATCATGGTCCTCCTTTTAGAAAATGACATATAGAAGACTCTGAAGTGCCAGATCTAAGTTTTCCCTATGTTCATTTTCATACTTTCATCCATTCATCTGACATTGTCTGAACATGTACTCCTGGAGAATTTCACATATTAATTGATGCAGAAATATATTTATTCATTACAATAAAACTATTAGATAGGCATTATTCACCCACATTACAGAGGGACACATAATAAAGTAACTGGAAAAAAATGCCAAGTTTCCTATTAGAAGCTGAAAACATTTAAGCAGAAGCTATATGTTTAACTCATTCTTTCATTCAATGATACCTTTAGATCATGCTAGTGATGAAGATAGAAAAATTAGTAATGCAGATAAGGCACCTGTTTCATGGCACTTACAGTCTATTAGAGAAACAGAATATAAACATCATACAAAACACCATAAAATTATAATTGCAATAAATTTATTATGAAATGAAAATGCAATAAAAGAGAGACCTAACCTGGTGTGAGTGTTAGGAAAAGCATCACTGGGGAAATAATATTTAGAACAAGACATGGTGGGTGAGTAAGAGTTAGCTAGAAATGAGAAAAATGGTAGATGAAATAGCAAGAGGGGAATGAGCTTCGAGTACTATGGGAGACAGAGGATCCACATGACTGAGAGGACGTGAGGGAGGAGAAAGGTGGCACGATATGAGACTGGGGTATCAGAGACAGCCCAGATCATGCAACGACTCTTACGCCATAGTAAACTAGTCTGTATTCTAAGAATAATGGGAATTTGTTGAAGGGCAGTGCAGTTACAGGGCCAAAAGCGCATTTAAAAGATCACTCTTGTCAGGAGAATAAGAAGAAAACAGGCAAGAGAAGACGGGTGAAGTCTGGTTAGAAGATTCTGTAGATTCCATGGAGGAGAAGTAGTAACTTGGATTATGGCCATGACAGTGAAGATACAGAAGGGATCTTGTCAAATACAAATTGAATATTCATCTGAGGATAAGAGAGATGCCCAAGATGACTGGGGCAACAGCCATTAGCAAATGGGAGATTGGAGGTGTCACTTATTGAGGTAATCACTGGAGAGGTAGCATCTCTTGGTGGAAAAGATATGAGGTCAGTTTGGGATATACTATGTTGTATTTACTGTGAAACAGCCAGACAGAAATATCAAATCATTTTTTTGGACATTCAGGTAGATGTCTAAAACCTGGGGAAACAAAGATTTAAGCTGGAAATGTCAATCTGGAAGTCATAGCTTTTGAAGTGTAAATGAAGCTTTGGGCACAGAAAATATGACATACAGAGAAGCCTAGACTGAGATGACAAGATAACCATGAGGAACCCTGAGTTCTTAGAGATCTACTAATAAAGTAGAAGAACAACAACTGGGAAAGGCTCTGATAAGGAGTGACCAAAGGTGTAGGTGCAAACAGTAGACATCAAAGGAGGACTATCTCAAGAACACAGTGATCAACATTGCTCAGAGGTCAAGTAAAGGTGAGGAGTGCAAAGATTGCATGGAATTGGTGGTTTGGATACTGCTGAGATCGTTTGGACAGTCATTGCCAAGAAGTGACAGAAACCTCCTTAAATGTGGTGAGAAATGAACAAAACTAGGACAACAGCTGGAGGAGAATGATCAGACAGCAAAGAAGACATGATTTTCCATCATCATTTGAGCCAAATGATCTCTAAGAACCCTTTCAACTCCTACACCCCAGTATGATATCATAACTCTCCAAGCCCCCGTAGTCGATATGAGCCTTAATGGCTGTGCTTCTTAGTGTATATATCTCAACTCATGCCACAAAGCTCACCTAGGTTGTAGATGCTACTAAACATTTGTTGAAAGATTAAAATTATTATTGATGTGGCATCTGCTGGGCTCATGAAATACTCAGGGAAACAGAAGAACTGTTTGAGTGGAGGTCTAATAAGAGTAAAGGCCAAGATCTTTCAAAATCAAGTATGTGAAATCCTTGTGAACAGAATGACTGAGTAAGCCAAAGGACTGCAGAGCCCTGGTAATGGAATAGACACTTACTGGCCAATGAAACCACCAATGCAGATGTGTACACATTAGAAATGATTAATTTAGAAAGTACAATAGCCCAACAGCCAGAAGCCTCTGTAGGGTTTCTTTTAACAGTCAGTATTGGAATGATCTTTTCTCACACTCAAATGCTGTGAAATTAGTGTCAGGTCTCAATATCTGCAAGGAAATGATTGAAAGCCAGACAGAGTAAAGATGAGAGTTTCTCAAAAATATATAGGCTTGATCACTTATCAAAAACTATCTAGTTACTGGTTTTAAAGCCTGAGGTTAGAAAAGCTTGAGAAGTGTACTAAGCAAGTGGTCTTCTCATATGCCTCGTTTGGAGATACCCCAAATCCATACAAGGTCATGCTGCCTAGTGTGTTTGACACCAATCTTGAGACTAGCAGACCTAGACTCTAATCTAGAACTAATAAAAGTAGCTGTCAAGTAGTTCTATCTCATTGTGCCTCTAAATTTGTTTGTTCTGCCTAGTATGCAATTTTAATAGCAGTAATATAAATTAACATTTACTTAGTGCTTATTACATGCCAAACACTGAATATGTATTATCCCATTGAACTCTCAAAACAATATCCATTTTACAGAAGAAAAAAATCTGAAGATGGGACAAATAACTTGCTCAAAATGTCATAGCTAGAAAGTGGTTCAGCTGGGATTTAAATTCAGCTGGGATGCTGACCAATAATAATGAAATTTGTCAGAACACTGTTCTACAGTGAATGTAATTTAGACAAATAATGACTCTTTGGGAAAGAGGCATTATCTCCATCTAAGCCAGTGAGAACTGGAGAGTAGAACAAGGAACCACACATGTATCCAAAGCCCCCTCTGTCCCTCAGAAGGGTGGAAAAAGCTTTCTGATGCTCCTAGGGGCCATCTTGGATAGAAGAAAAGGGAGTGGATGCAAATGTGAAATATTGATAGCTTACCCTCAAAATATTCTTCTAAACTATTTGGAATCCCATTTGTATTATAAAAAACTGAAATGTCAAGAGCTGGAAAGTTTTTTCTTTCCTCCTACCCCAAAGATCTGTGGCTCAGAAACAGTATTAGATGAGTTACACACAAATAAAAAACCTTCCATGTCTTTCATGCTTAGGGTACAGTGTGAAATTGGTGATGCTGTTACTTTGGAGGCACCAGGTTTTGTTTGTTTGTCCCAAGACAGCATTGATCGGTACCATCTATTTAGCACATTTTCTTTGATACAACCCTAGAACTCTTTCCAATTCCTCAGCTCTGTGGTTCTCCCTCCACATTAATGCCAGATGTAAGGGAGGATTCCTCCAACAGCTTAAGGACATAGTGGTCATTGAGTGCAAACATTTTCGTGTGGCTCTCTGAACCTCTCAGAACAGAAAATACAAGTACACATGTCAAGGTGGGGACCTTGTGGGGAGGTTCATAAGAAGAGGTAAGTGTCTGAGAACACCCGATGTTCCTCCATGGTCCTTGAGGGGCTGTGCTAGAGTAATCCATGAGGCCTGCATGGGAGGGGTTCAGGAAGTAGAAATTTATAGTAATTACTTGAATAATTTGTTAGAAAACCTCTAATGGGTTCCGTTTCAGAGCCAACTTAATCATAGCCCCATGGAATATCAGCATTGGGAGAAAATTTAGAGATGGCGTGGTCAATCTCTCACTTGGACTAAGATTTATAGATGGGCACCCAAGGTGACAAGTGGAGTTATTGCCAGAATGGGGCTTCTGGTCCAGAGATGTTTCAGCCTGTGACACTGCTGGATGATTTTTAACCCTCAATTATCCAGTGGATAGGTTTTATTTCCATATTTCCTAGATAAGCCCTCCCCTGTCATGTATTCTTTTGACAATCTATACAACAAGCTTAGAACCACTCATTTGTCTATTCATTTATTGAAAATTTTCAGGGCATTGTCTATTGCTAAGTATGGGACTAGGCAGTGGAGAAAAAAAAAGAAGATTAAGATTTAAACTCTGCCCTCATATTACTCAAGTGTAATAGTGGAGACAAGTGGGAAAGTGCAGAGCAAGTCACACAATCTAAACACATTCAATCCCCCTGGTAATTACTGCGTCTATGGTAACTCCCATTGTCAGTGTATAAAGTTGAGATGACTGAGCCTGCCTCTCTGTCCACAGGATTTGCCTAGCATATAAATAAGAAAAATACTACTACGACAGGAATACTTGCTCATTAAAGAGAACACATTATTTTTCAGCAAATCCAGTGCATTAATGCATGGGCAAAAATGCCCATGGTAACTTATCTAGAGAATCTCAGGTTTCTTGGAGCAGAAGAAGGCAACTTGGTAAACAATCCTATGATCATCAGGCTGATTTGCTATGCACTCAGCTCTAAAGAGGAGCTTCTAAAACTACTGCTAGGGGCCAAATGAAAGTCCAGCGGTCCTCACTTCAATCATGTCAATGTCACTCCTATTAGTTTTGTTTTTTGGTTTGCACTGAAGAATTCATTTCATCAAAGAATTAAAAGTATAAAAACTATATCAACTAGCCCCTTAATTTTCAAAATGAGAAAATTTAAGACTAAGAAGTTAAGTAACTTTGACAAGTCCCAGTGCAGGTTAGTAGCCAAAGAGGAATGAGGTAGCATCCAGCTTCTGGCCTGGCACTCTTTCCACCACATTTCCCTGCCTCCTTCCTTCCTTACTTATGAGAACCCACCATCCCTGTGATGGCATGTGCAAATCACTGGCTGTCAACCCCACATTAAGGTAGCAGATCTGTATTACTTTATAAAATCATTAGGCTTCTGAATCATTTTACAGAACTAGACTGGCTTTCCACTGAAGGCTTACTAAAATATAATAGAAAACTTGCCCTATCCTTGAAAGAATTCTGTGACATTTGACAAAGCTGTTATCTTAATAAAGAGGACCACACAAGTATACATCCATGATTCAAATAATCTATTAAAGGCAATACAGAAATGAAATTGTTTTTACTTCTCTAAGTGTAACAAAGCCAACATCATAAGAATAAAATGAAAATATGGGTCACATATGAGGTCACACTTAAAAAGAAATCAGGTCATATACACTTTATTTACTTAAGAAATTAACAAGAAAATGAATATGCAACAGCAGGTACCACCAAAAAAATGAGCACCTGATTATCTATAAAAACAAAATGGTTGTAATAGTTTAATTTTTCATTCTATACTTACTAATTTTGTCCAGGTTTGATCATCAATAAATATAATTATTCATGCACATTTTGAATGGTAGCATTTTACCTTTAATTTTGTTAGTTAGTATAAATCTACAAATATAGAATTCTGACTATGACATATACATGCACACATATACAAACAGGTACACTTTATGATTATGAACACACACTTACATACAGACATAAATTCTCTTCAGAGTTCAAGAGACCTGAAGAAGATTAAAAAAACCCAAGTAAAAACTGTAAGATGAGAGTTCTGCAGATTATGTAATATCTTTAAATTAACAATGGAGCTTGAAAGCTGGACTCAGAGGTGGTAATTCTCCTCAATTCTACATTCTCAACAGCCATGGTCTATAAATTTTTTTCTGTAGAGGGCCAAATAGCAACTGTATTAGTTTCCATGGGCCATATGGCCTCTACTGCAACTATTTAACTTTGCCATTATAGAGGAAGCAACCAAAAATGATGTGTAAGCAAATGGGTGTGGCTGTGCTGTCTCCCAATAAAAATTTCTGAAGACTAACATTTGAATTTTGTTATAATTTTCACATCATGGAGTATTATTTTACTTTTGATTTTTTAAAACAGCTTAAAGATATAAAAATTAGCAGGAAGTGGGCTGGATTTGTTCTTCTGAACACAGTGTGTCAACCCTGTTCTACAGCGTCCAGTATGTTCTTATCTGATCAATAATAATGATGTAATTGTTCTCTTAGGGATACTGTAGTTTGCTCTTTTGTCCAAGGATGAATGGGTTGTCTTGGGAAGTAGTAAATACCCTGCAGTTGAGCTATTCAGGCAGAGCTGAACTATGTTCCTGTAGACTTCCAGGTTTTTCAGACTCAATGGGGAAATGACAACCTTTAGAATATGTATCCCCAAGCTTGGAGAGTTCATATTTCCTTAAAGCATTCAATGTAGTGGCTGAAGACAACAAATCCACATATGTGAAGTTGCCCTTCATGTACATGGGCCTTGTCTTCACAAAACCCATATATAAATTTAAATATTCAGAATACTTTAAATCTATTTCTGTTATAAAATTTAATGTTCAATTTTCTTATAGGACAGATTAATACCTTTCAGTCAAAATCCCTCAGCAAGTATCTGTTGAGCTCCTATGAGAGGTGGGCACAGTGCTAAGTGTGGGAGGGTCCAGCAGGGAACAAGGTAATGTTCTTGCTCTCAAGAAACCTGCATTCTAGATTCTACATTACACTGTTAAAAGCAAAGGATCAGATGAATCGGCTCATTACACATAATAGTAACTGATAGAATGTCTGGGTGATGATGGTTTGGTAACATTTGACTTAGAACCTAAATGACATGAGGGCTCAGTCATGAAAAACTCTTGGGGGAAAGATCATTCCAGTCAGAGGTAACAGCTGATGCAAAGGCCGTGAGGTGGGAAAGAAAGGGAAATGTGAGAAGCAGGGATAAGATTTCTGCCTGGCCCAGGCAAAACAACAGGGAGAGGGGTATAAAATGCAGCAAGTAAGGCAGATAGAGTCCAGAGTCTTGTAGATTGTGGTTAAGGACTTCGACCTTATATTATATTCTTACGAGTAGAACAAAATCATCACATATGTTGATGGGATGAGAGTCATTTGAAGCTGGATGAAAGAGTGCAAGACCAGACTTACACTTTTTTTAAATGTAGTTTTGATTCCATATAGAAAACTAGGTTGTAGAGGATAAAAGAAAAAGTAGGGAGCCTTGTTAGAAGCTTGTTGCAGAAATCCACTTGAAGACAAGAGTGATTTTTACTATGGGGGCAGCAGTGGAGGCCCAAAAGTTTGGATAAATTCAGAAATATTTACAAGATGGATCTGCTGATGCATCAGTCTTGTAGCATGAGAGAAATAGAGGAATCTACGAGGAGTCCCAGTGATCTAGCTTGAGGAACTGGGCAGCTGATGTCATTCCCCAAGAAGGAGATCTAATGCAGTGTTCCACTACCGTTTGATTGATCAGATCATTTCATTTTTTTGTGTTTTGTTCCTATTGTCTTAACTACTCTACACCTCAGGTTCTTCAGCTATGAAATAAGGACACAATATCTATACTATATGGTTACAAAGAAAATAAAATAATGTATATTATTATACATCGTTACTATACTGGCACAGTGTCTGATACATCATTAGTATTTGGTAAAAGTTCCAATATTTATTATTTCCCTTGAAGCCAATTAGAATTAATAGTACATTTTATCAAATACCTATTCTGCACCAAACAGATATTTTAAAATTCATTATCTCCCATACTTGCAACGATCAATCATGTAATGTAGATGTGTCTGCCCCTACTTCACAGATGACAAAACTGGGCCCCTGAGTGGATGAATACTTCGCATGAAGTCAAACAACTCATTAGAGAAGTTCAGGGTAAAATTTAAATTTGTCAGATTCCGATGTCCATGCACGTCCCCCCACATAAAATCCCTTCTCTGCAGAAGGAAAAATATAGTGAAAATAAAAATACTCTTTTAAATAAATAACCAGTTATAACCACACTCACCCTCCATAGGGTAAAATAATGCACATTGGTGGGTAAATAAATCTTCATACTTCTTCCTTCCTTACAAACACAGCCCAGATATTGAGACATTTAAAAAAAAAGAGAGAGTGTAATTTCAAAGCTTCTACCAATTTTTGAAAACCCCAAATAGATGTCCTTTTTTAAAAAGAGAAAACCTTAATAACTATTTATACATTTAGAGTTTGGCAGAGCTGAAAATCTGGGTGAAAAATAAATTGCTCTGTGTATTAACATGGAAAACTTTAAGAGTTTTGTTTCTGTTTTTTGTTTTTAGGTGAGGCTCAAAATAGAGCTAGGGAGGGATTCAAAACTGGGGGAGAATTAGAGAAGCATGCACAGACAGTAAGGGCCTGGGCAGCATGGCAGACAAGAAGCCCACAAGGAGGACTTCAGCCAGTGAGAACTTCTCTTTCAGGAGCTGGTCTGTAGAACTCTGGGGAATTAAGAATCCATTAGTAATTTCCAGTGATTTTTCTGCCTAGTGCCTCCAACAACAAGAACAACAGGATAATAACTGCTTCTTCTCTCTCTGAAGCTTTAATCAAAAGGTGCAAAAAGGACTAGCTTTCCTCTTTGGGTTGACCCAAGTTAGGAAGAGAAGAGCCATAACTGGTGAGAGCTAGGATCCAGAAGAGAAACTTGGAACAAGGGAAGATGGGGGGAAATGTGTGCCCTTCTTCAACAGAAATCCAAGCAGAGTTAATAGGAGGATTATTATAGTTGATTTGTCTAACGCATGTAGAAGACACCTCGAACCTCTTCATTTCAAAATTAAAAGAAAATAGTGAATGAGGACTGTCAGCTGGAGGACTTGGGAGACAGTCAGATGTCTGGTCATGGACTGTAAAAAGAATACTGAAATCAGTCCCAACCCTCTACCATGGAAGGAAAAAAAGCTCTTCGAAAAAGTCTTTTTCCAGCATTTTCTTCTTTCACTCCACTGCATAGTCTAGATTCCATCAATACCAGCCTTCTTCTTCCTTAATAACATCGTGCATCTATCTCTACTACAGCCCCTGCTGCTCTGGACGATCACTACTTAAGCCATGACTGTCTCCCCGTCTGAACCGTAAACTCTGTGAATGAAGAGACCAGACATTATACAAGTCTATGTTCCAGAGCCTACTTCAGAGCTGAAACATAACAGATGCTCAGTAAATCTTGGTTAGATACATGATGCCTGACGGTATCTTGTTAAGCAACTTTGTCCAAACTTTTTTGGAGAGAGCTCAAACAAGTGCTTGAGTTTTCTCTGGATTCCTACTGTACCTCAGTCACCATCTGTGACAGGGAAGCTATAATTATACATCCCCTGTGAAGATTGTATTGACAACAAGGTTGCAATCTCCGCCAACAAAATTCATGGAAACCCTGCTCGACTCCCTCGAGCTCTTGAGAAATGTGGCAATCTGATTCTGCAGTTTAGTTGCTGTTCTTTCCTGAAGTATTGGTTTCTAATTTGATTATTTCATTGTATTAAGTTTTGAAATAATTTCGAACTTAAAGAAAGTTTGCAAGAAGTACACAAAAAACCCATATAGCCTTCCTTCATCCAGATTCACCAATTATTAAACTTTTTCATGTTTGTTTTATCGTTCTCCCTCTTTCTCTCATGTATATACTAATATATCATTTTATTTCCTGAAACAGGTGATAGTAAGCTGCAAACGTATTGCCCCTTGATCCCTGACTAATTCAGTGGGTATTTTCTAAAAGCAAGGGCAGTCACTTCCGTTTCATAGTACAGTTATGGAAATCAGTAAATTTAATGTTGGCATAACATTTTAAATTAACTACCAGATCATGATTAAATTTCATCAATTATCCTAATAATATCTTTTATAGCAATTTTTTCTGGTCTTGGGTCTAATTTAGGATCACATATTATTTTGATTCTATCTTCTAGTCTTCTTATTTGGAGGGTGTTTCCTCAGCCTCAGTTTGGGTTTTATCTAATATCTCCTAATGATTAGATCTACTTTATGCATTTTGGTCAGGGACACCACTAAAGTGATATCAGTGCATCTCATTAGAAGTTACATGGCGCCAATTCATACCATTTTGGGGGATATATTCTCCACAAATTATTAATATTTAATAATTTCAAATGGAAAAACAGTAACACAATGGAGAAAATTGGCAAACACACGTTAACCAAGTGATCAAAGTTAACATCACCAATAGCTAATTAAAGAAAGATAATTTAGTAAAAGGTTCAGCTATTTTAAGAACTTACTTGACACCCATGCAAATTATGCATTCTGAAAAAAAAAAGGAAATATGAGACTATGGTGTTTGCAAAATATTTACTCAGCACCCAGTGCATTAGGTCTAGATTACATTTTTTTTTTTTTGATGTTCATCTAACCCCGAATTCTCACTAACCAGTGCCTTGCTGTTGTCACTTCCACATATCTTTTTAAATCTTCTCATGACCCATGGACAGATCAGGAAACAAAGGTAAATTGGCCGAGTTCACAAAGCTCCAGTACAAAGCCAGAACGTGGGTGCCGCTTTCTCTCCTTGCAAGTCCAGTGTGCTTCACTCTGCATCTGTTTATTCAGAATCAGTGAAAATATGGATATTCAGCCTTAGAACACTACTCAGTAAGAGTTATGGGAAAGGTCACGTCCTAATTCTGTTTCCATACTAACAGATAGCCCTCTGAAAATCCTTTATAGGGCTGTGGGAGTGGGAAGGAGTTTTCAGTTAAACAAGGAAGGTGGGAGACAGAAAAAGGATTCCATTTTCCCCATATAAGATCATTCTTGCCTATGCCTCTCTAAAAGGCATCCAAAGCTAATTTGGAGGAAGGTATTTCTGGGTACTGGGCCTCTACTTACAAGCTCAAACCCTATTTCAGAGAAAGCAGGAAGTTGTGTTTTGCTGTAGATAGGAACTTAAAAGCAGCAGCTATATATATCACTCCAGCTAAGAAAAACCCAAAAGCCTCCAAAGAGCCCCAAACTCTCTGTTTCAATCATCTTAAAGTTCTAGATAAGCCTCATTTTTGGCGGGAATCTCATTAATCACATTTTCAAGGGAGATGTCATGAGATGGAGTTCATGATGTTGTTTCCCGTGCAATTTGCTGAGACAAGATGTAGAGTGGGACCAGACCAAGGGAAGGAGGTTGCAAAACTGTCTACTTTTTGCTTGAGCTAGGCAAAAGGGAGTCTCCTTTCACATTGGGTGTTTAATGCAAATTCACCTACACCTGTGAAGCCAGTGAGAAGAAAAAGATGTTTTGCAATTTTCAATATTTGGAGCTACTAAAAGTTACTAACTTAGATCAGCTTCCTGAGGTGAGAAAAAAATAAACAAATAAAAGTGACTAACTGATTTTTTTCAAATAGTCATTTGAATTCTATAGGAGGTGGATGGGGCTAGAAGAAATCTCTAAAGGGGAAGTGGAGCCACAAACACTGCATAGATATTGGGGTCCTTAAAAAGTTGATTGCAATCACTTGCTGGAATTGTTCCAAAGTATACCTTTTCTTCTCCCTCTTTGCCATTCTGGGACGGTGGGTGGGCCAGTGCAGGGGAATAAGCTATCCAGATCACTTTCTTTTTGTTAGTAACTATCTCATGCTCTGCTCAACAGCAGACAGATAAATTCTCTTTGCCTGGGTCCCTTAGTCACAGTTCCCCTCTCAAAGGATGCATCACTTTTTCCTTGCTGATCCCAGAGATTGGGCCTGTTTTGCTCTCTTCTTCCCAGCTTCCACACCCAACTTCTCCATTAGGGTGTCTCTTTGTTAGAGTAGAGCTCAGCCACTCCAGTTGTCCTTTCCCTGCTTCCCTTGAAGACCAGCACACAAGACTAAAAATGCAAGACCTTGAACAACACATCAGCCAGGCAGAGAAGTTAAGAACAACACATCAGCCAGGCAGAGAAGTTGAAGCCAGACACACCGGGTTTTGAGCAGGGTTCTTCCTATTGTAAAATTCTGTGATCTTAGCCAAGTCTGTGTCTCAATTTCCCCATCTGTATAACAAGCACAACAATGGAACTCATGTCTCACAAAGCGCCTGCAAAGTTCTTGGCACATAGTAAGGACTTAATAAATCTTAGTTACTAGTATTAGCATTATCATCACCATTGTAGTCACTGTCATTGTCATCATCACCATGACTGTCTTCTTTAATCATTATGAGGTAGTAGACAAGAAATAAAAATCACAGGTTTGGAAATTTCTGGAAATTCCAGAATCTTACTAAATCCTCACTGATTTTTCTTTGGGAATATGTCTTGATCTGCTTACTTAAATGTCATTTGCCTTCCTGGACACACTTATGTCTCAAGAGAGGATGCAAATTTACAAGGATGAAGCAGGAAGAACAAGGAGAAGGTCCATGCCTACCCTCACCCCCACGCCCAGCACCGGGGGCAGCACCTCCTTCAGGTGGCCTGAAGGAGGCAGAGCAGGGCGTAGCGGCCCAGTCTTCCTGCAGTCTGTCGCTTCCCCTTTGCCCTGGGTTAAATGTACCACACTCAGCACCTTGGCTTCCCAATGCCTTGGAACTCACCATGCTGTGTTCACAGTATGCTCTAGAGCTGTGGTCCATTTTCCTAATTGCCTTCCTGTCTAGTCTACAAGTGCCTCTGCAACTAAGACTGTGATTTGCTCATCTTCGTGCTCCTTGGCCTAAGCACAGTGCCTAGCCCCCAGAAGGAAGGAGCTCAGTCACTGAGTGGTTACCGGTTCTTCTCCGCCTCCTCAGAATGATTAAAGAAGACAATGACGATCAGGAGGAGGATAACAACAGCCACCACCGTGATGACAAAGATACTAATGCTAATAACTAGGATTTATTAAGCCTTTATTATGTGTCTTGCTATTGCCTCTCTCTGTCTCACTTTCAGTTCTTCTTTTGTCAGTGCTGAATCACATTGGGACAGGATCATAGATGTAAATGACCTCCCCCCACAACCCTGCCCATAAGCAGACATACTCATTCCAGTGGACTCCAAAAGGGAATATCCAATGTCTGGGATCTCACAGCAAAAGAGCAAGTGGCAGCAGCAAGACCAGGATGCAGCTGTCAGGGCTCCCGGTCCACAGGTTCACACTCCCACATAGCCTCTGTGTTCAAGGGCTCATAGGCTCCCCTGGATGTTTACCATGTGGGGGAACCCCAGACAGGTGACTCACCACAGAGAACTACCCTGTTTCCACAGGAAGGATCACCTGCCCACCTCCCTCATGCCCTTCTTGGTGAAAACTGCTCCTGAAATCCAGTGACCACATCCTTTCTTTGTCATTTACACCTCGTGGGGGTCTTTCCCTTTCTCCTCCCCCACCTCCACTTTCAGCAAAACTCGCTTATTCTGGGTATCATCCAAATTTTTTTTTGTACTAATGCGAGAGCAGCTGCTAAAAATGTCAAGTCTATATGCATTTTTCGAGAAGCCCTATAGAGGTCAGCTTCTCTAAGCAAAGGAGTGATTGTAAGTCCTCAGGTCAGGAGGGCAGATATGAATGGTGCCATTTCCAGATCATGCATGTCTGTGGGAAGGTGGGAGGGAGAACTGTGCTATCATGTGTGATGCAAACACTCTGCCATCTGTACCCTTGATGGTCCAGATAATTGGTGAGCAAAACTCGGATAGTCTGACCCAGAAACTATGGAATGCTTCACACTAGTACCAAAAGTTTTGACCATATTACCTGCTTCTTTCATAGAAGGAGAGATAATAGTAATAGAAGAAATTGTCAGAGCTGTCATTTGTTTATTGACTGCTTACTATGTGCAAGTGAGATATGTATATTATATCATATATATGTAAACCTCAGCAACTGTTCAAAGTAGCAGTTATTATGAATAAACCTAAACTCAGAGAAGTCACATAATGTTATAAGCTTAGAAGTGGCTCTGAATGTAGGTGCACCCTACTCCAAAGCCCACTCCCTGTGTGATCATGATCACATGGATCTGTTTGGCAGAGATATCGGCGGGCATGGATTTAGTGACAGGAAGATAGAGAGGGAGAATGCCTCACAGTGGTCACTGATGGGAGGCCTAGGGTCTCTTTTTTATTTGTATGTTTTCTTTGGGTCCCAAGAATGTATCTAAGTGGGCCAATGGCTACCCATCCAAGCAACTTGCTCCCTTTCCTAATACCTGTCGTGGCCCACATATTTATGCCACCTGTCATTGACTGGAGGCATTTGAGGATTTAAGCATGGACCAGAACTCAGAGTGTAGTGCTTTCCAACTGCATCTAGGATGTGATAGGGTCCAGGGGGTGCTCAGAAAAACAAGACATGGGTTCCCTGTGTTGTCCCATTCATGTACACAGCAGCTCACAGTCTGTGCAGCCTCTCAGCCCAGCCATCCTCTTATTTTGACATTTTAGGGTCATCACAACCTTGCTCTGGAGATGGCCACACATGACTTACCACTCTCACTTTCCTTCCTTGGAGTACTTTGGGAACCATTACGATAAAGTCGGGCCACATCGTTGAGCGTATTGAGCAAAAATTTCATCCTCCCTCCCCCAACGCACACACTCCCAGCAAGTCTGGTGCTTTAAAGCCATAGACCTGCTGTAGACTTGCCTCAGACCAAATTCAAGCACCCTTCTGTCTTTGTTGGAGTGTTTTCCCACTCATTTTTTTGCTAGGTGAATTTCTCTTTTCTGCAAAGGTCGGTCACTCCCATCTCTCTGACATACTCAGGTTTAATCCAGGGCTCCCCAGCCGATCTTTCCTTCTACCCAGACCATGCCATTTAACACTGCATTTATTTAGTCTCTCCCCATAAACTACCTGAGGACAAGGATTCTTTGTCACCTCTTGGTTTCTGTACCATGCTTAGAAGACAATTAATAAATGACTGTGAAATAAATAATGTTATCTTCTATCATGTCAACAATATCATTGAATACCTCATCGGTCTTTAACAGAGCAGTCCCAGGGGATGTGAAAATTAAATTGTATAGCTCAGCTCTTCCTTCCAGCAAATGATATTCTTCCCATGAATAAAGAACAGGATGGACAAAAACACAAAGTAGTGAAACAGCTGTGTCCACATCTAAGATTCTGAGGCCATAAAGTAAGAGGTAGGAGGAGCAGGAGGGTCTGAGGTGGTGGGAATAGACAGAAGCCATATAATGCCATGTGTGTTTACCCCCATTTAGAGTTTAAACTATACTCAGTAAAGGGGGGGAGCCAATGAAGTTTGAAATAAGGGAACAATCATGATTCTGTTACTTGTTCTTCATTGCAGAGGATCATATGGGTCTCAGCATTTACTAGTCTGAGTGTCAGTTCTCAAATTTCAAGACAGGAAGGGACCTAGAAAGTTCAAGAGATGTAGATGAATCTGCAATACTCCCGCATATAAACAAAATATCTTTATTTCTTCCACAAATGAAATTTCCGAACCAATAATGACATTTATGATCATTATTACCATTGAACATTTTCCCTGTATCAATGAACCTTCTAGATACTTTACATATAGCAACTCAATACTTCTGTTGACCTTCTGGAACTATTCATGGGTAAGGCTCAATTACATGTTGCAAGTCACATGTATATGTCACCTTAAACATTTTGGGTTCTTTTGCTCAGCATCCTGACAATGTGCCTTGTTCTCCAGAAAGCTGATTGCACCTTAGTGAGCATTCCTGGAGAATGGGGGCTTTACCGTGTGTGGTATGAGAAAGGTGCTCCAAGTGATATAGGCTGTTCTGTGTGTAAGGTACTCCAAGAAAAAAGCAGTGGAAAGATTTAGTCAGCCAAAAATATATGTGCAAAAGTCTATTTATCCAGAAATTAGAGCCGTCATGGACAACTCACTTATATTAATAACACCCCACTCTCCCAGTCAGTAAGCACTGTTCAGAGGCCTGAATACAAATCCTCTCTCTTGGGCCCCTTGTGGGAAGGACAGAACTAGCCTAGGAGAAAAATGACCGTACACCAATGTACGTGACTCATTCTCATTCCTACAAAGGGACATGAGAACCCTGTGCTATTTTGTGGCATTTCTTTATGGTGCACCTAATCTAGGAAGCTGCTCTCTACAGAATTTTCAGAAGCAATTTCTCTTGAAAACCAACTGGGGGCAAATTTCCCAACCCCATCCATTTGTTTGTTGAAATAGAGTTTTTCTCATATAATATATTTGAAATCTTCCCTTCTCTTGAGGGATATTGCTGGACTTTTGAATCCTAAAAAATGTTTGGAATCCCAGCCCTATCAGATACTGGTCTCGTACAAATAACTTCAACAGTAAAATGGGAAGGACTCAGCAATTACCTTACTTGCAATAATGCATTTAAAGCAATATACAAAATACCTAAGAGATATCAAAATGCTCCTTGCCTCTTTGCACAGATCCCTGTCATTTTTTGCTCAGATGAGAGTGATAATCTCTTGTCAGCTTATCTTTCTCTCTAAAAGTCAATTTTCAAATTCTGTCACTAAGAATTACTTAGGACACTTGATCAGTCCCACAGGCCAGTGAGATAGGCATTGACAACCTGGGTGAAAATACAGAGAAAGTGATCAGAATTAGGAACATACTCAGAATCACACCATAGTAGGAATGTTTAAAAGAACTGGAGTTTGCCCTGGAGACAAGGATGTTTGTGTCATCATTTTCAAATATCTAAAGGATTGTTATGTAAAAAAGAAATTATTCTTTTTAATGAAGATAAGTGGTAGAATTCACATCCACCAGTGCAAAATGCAGGGCAGCAGATTTTGGAACAACTAAAGAAAGAACTTTATAATAGTAATAAAATATTTGGTTGACTCAGGAAATAGTGAGGTCAGGTAGAGGTGTTCACCTGTAGACAGGTTGGCCACATGGTGGAGATGTTGTAGAAGGTATGTAGGTATCACCACAGGGAATTTGACTCTATGACCTTGACAATCCCTTTGAAGTCTGAGATTTTGTAAGTCTACAGATTCATACTTATTTATATCTAGTTTATTCTGGCTGAGGACTTGTGCAGGGAAGGTTAGAGCTTTCAGAAAAATTCATAAGAAATGATCCTTGACTTCAAACAACAGAATCACTAAATGTTACCGCTGAAATAAAACTTAAGAGAACACTTCACACGACCTCATGGTGAAAACGAGTGTGCTGGGGGTAAGGGAGTTTAAATGGCCTTCCCAAAATCACTCAGCAAATTGTCTCCAGGTCAAAATTTCAAATGAGAGATAAGATACCATGTACATCTCCAAGGAACACTTCTAGGAACACCATTTTATAAAAAGAAAGCTGTAATGAGTACTCTCTTCTCCTGTACTTTACTTAGTACTCGCGATTAAATTGAAACTAACCAATGAGCACCCATGTGTACAGAGGGAAGTAAAACTCAGTGGAAATCAACCAGCTGTGGGAGTGTGTGAAAGGGAGAGGTAAAAACCTACCTACTGGGTACTATGAGCACTATTTGGGTGACAGACACACCTTTAGCTAGGACTCAGGCAATACAAAAGTGATCCATGTAACCCAAAACATTTGTACCCCCTTAATATTTTGAAATAAAAAAAAATAAAGTACACTGGCACTTTTTAAAAATTAACCAAATAATCCATGTTTAGCAAGGAGTGAGGAAGCAAGAAACAGAGTTTTTAACTATGCAGTCCTGTTCCTAAATTTTAGAGATAAATGGGCCCAAAACGGTAAATTAGCAAGATCTCAGAAAGGTTACAGAAAGATAATTCTTAACTTGAGCTACTGCCCTGGGAGACATTTGATAAGAGACTTGAACTTCCTAAGGAATTGAGGAAGCCTATTTCAGGTAAAAGTTGTCTTTTCTGGGCAAAAAGCAAAGGAAGTCTACACAATACTTCCCACCGCCGCAATGCAGAAGAGGAGGCCAGTAGTAGCAGGAGGTTTCAGATTGTGGGTGGAGTCAAGGAAAGTCTCTACCCTAACAGTGCTTTTACGGATTTGTGAAATATTAGGTTATTATATATGGAATGTCTGATTTCCTTAAGTACTACGTTTGACAGTTGATATCTCTGACATTTCACTTTTACACTTCATTTTATTATTATTATTATTATCGCGAAGGTACGTCGTCACTCTTTCAAATGCACATTTTGGCTTGTGATTATCTTTCAAAATATTTTTTAGACCAAAATCCATGGATAAGTCAAAAATTCATGTTATTTTTGAACTTGTTTTCCATCTGGAACCAATGCAGTGCAGACAGCTTGATATATCAATGAAGTGTTTGGGAAGGATGTGGCTAATGAACTCACAGTGCATGGATGGTTTGAGAAGTTCCATTCTAGTGATTTTAATCTTGAAAATGAGCCAAGTGGGCGAACTGATACCAAGGTGGATAATGATGATCTGGAAGCTGTAGTGGAAGCAAATCCCTCTCAACCCACATGTGAATTAGCAGCAAGGTTTGACATTACTATTCCAACAATATCGGACCATTTGAAACAAATGGGCAAGGTAAAGAAGCTGGGTAGATGGGTACTAGATGAATTAAATGAGCATCAGAAGAGAAATCATCTCAAAGCTTGCCTTTCTTTGCTGTCACTACATAAAGGTGAACCATTTCCATACCATATTGTGACTTGTGATGAAAAATGAATTCTTTTTGACAATGGCAAGCACTCGGCACAGTGATTAGACAACGAAAAAATGCCAAAACACAGTCCAAAGCCAAATACTTATATAAAAAAAAGCTACTGGTGTCTGTTTGGTGGTCCATCACTGGTATTATCCATTATAGTTTCATGAAACCTGGTCAATGGGTCGCAGCATATGTCTACTGTGACCAACTGGATGAAATCATGAGGATGCTTGCTATTAAGCAGCTGAGATTGGTCAATAGAGACAGGCCAATTTTCTTGCAAGACAATGCTCAACCACATGTCACACAAACAATGTTGCTCAAACTACAGAGGCTGGACTTGGAAACTCTCTGTCACCCAATGTGCTCACCAGACCTTGCACCAACTGACTACCAATTCTTCCAGGCTTTGGAACACTTCTTGCAAGGAAAAATATTCAATTCTCAACAAGCTGTGGAAAACACCTTTCATGATTTCATCACCACTGGCTCTCCAGGCTTCTTTGCTGCTGGCATAAACAAGCTACATTTATGATGGCAAACTGTGTAGATAGTTTAGGCACATACTTTGATCAATCATACTGCTTCTTGTTTGAGATATAATAAACTAAACTTTTGACTCAAAATCAGACATTTCATATTTAATGACCTAATAGTAAAAAAGGAATCAAAACAATTATAAAAGAATAACTGATGGCAACATCTTTAAAGACTGGACTAAATTGAGCAAATTAGGCATATAGAGGTATAAAAATCTGAGGTAGAAAGAAATGACCAGTCTGCCTTGAGACTCATAAATCCAATGAGATGTTCACTAGAAACCAAGCTCCAGAATTTCAGTGCTACATATAGTATTTCATACAGTAGTGGCACTCAACTGATTGACAATTTGCACAAATGGAACCCTGCCATAAAGAAATGGCCAAGACTTATGTCCCAGGAATTCTTACGAAGTCCAGGGCCAACCCTAGGCAAAGTTCAGACATCTCTCATTGAATTTTCAGCATTAAAATTAAATTACACATTTTCATATTCATCTTTAGGGCAATAATGTGAACATTTTAAAGTCAAGATCTTTTGAAATCTCTTTTTCTCTGTGCAAAGCTAGAATTTGCTACAGAATAGATGTGCAATTAATTTTTAGTTAAACTGAAGCTAAGCTGTATTTCCCTAATATCCCCTAGTTTATAAGAAACTGTAAATTAACCCTAAGCCTTCTCTTCAAAGTATACACGGGTGCTATGGGTGTGTGTACATAGTGTAATGTTTGAGGGTAGACATAACTTTGGGAATTTGTCTTTAGCATCAGTAAGACAAGTAGCTTAACTTCTCCAAGACTCAATTTCTTCAACTATAAAATGGAGGTAATTATATCTACTTCTAGATTTCTAGAACCATGGTGAGGATAAAAAGCGATTATATATACAAAGTGCTTAGAACAATGTTTGCCACCTACAAGCATTTAATAAATGATGTGGGTGGCCATTATCAACAAATTATTTATTTTTGTTTCTTTATTAAGACCTGAGTTAAGAAATTGCTTTTGCTCACTTTCAGAGATGAGATCTGAACCAGTTGGACCCTCTGGGTATTCAGGCAGGTTTTTGATTCTCAGAGAGGACATCTCTTTTAACTATAGACCAGAAACTTAATAATATATATTCCTGTTGGGACCCGCTCTCCTGTAAAGTATCATGGAATATAATTATGTTGTTTAATTGAATATAACACCTGTTAACTTGGTGGGTAATTTTCCCAACATGTGTAATATTTTCTGTCACTCCCTATTTTTTTCACTTTAACTTAATTTAGCCCACAGCTTTTATACTGCTCCAACTTCAGAGCAGGTTTTTCCCCAGTCTCTGTGTTCTGCTGAATTGCATCTTCCTATCTGTTCAAAAAGAGAGAATGAGAAATGAGAATGCAATGATCAAGGTCCTTTCCACCTCTGTTGCCTGTAAAGAGTGTTTTTTTGTTTATTTGTTCTTTTTTATTTAATTTTTTAATGTTGAACACAATAAAGATTATATGACTAGTAAAATACTTTAGAGAGAAGAAAATAACTAGTCATAAGAAAAAATGTAAAAGCCCCTAAACTAAAAAAATTGAAGATTGTAAACAGCCAGTTGTCCTCTCTCTGGGTCTCCAGGGGGGCCTTACCTGCTAAAGGGGGTCATTAAGCTATGAGCTATCCCAGGAGGTCCTGAGGACACCAGTATCTTTCATCTCTGTTAACCTCCTCTCCCCTCTTCTATTACTTCTTTCACATAATCGGGGCTTTGAAAGTTTAAAGTAGTAGTGGAAAAGAAAAGGAAATTAAATGATAAAAGAAGAGATCAACAGTAAAGCACAATTTGAATTTAGAATCCATTTTATAATTTTTTTTTTTTTTTGCTGCAGATGTCTTCATTGCACTAAATTTAAAGGCACTGAAAATCAGTTTATATTTTGTATTTCCTGCGCACTCAATGGCCAATGATGGGAAATTTCTCAATTTACTAAAGGAACAAAATTCTTAAACTCACCTGGGAAATTCCATACCTTTTGGAAGAGAATTAGGTAGTGCTGAAAATCTTAAATTCAAATTAGATTTTAAAAAAGTGATATAATTTAAAAAGGTGATATAATAGTAATTAAAATAGTAATTTAATAAAAACATAAAATTAAAAAACAAGAAACCTCATGAACACAGAATATAGTCTATACATGGCTTTTACTCAAATCAGTTCAATGTTGATACACTTGTCATTTTACAGTTGGTGTACAGTCTTCTCTCTGAGAAGAGATAAGATGTGCATATTACATATTATAGGTACTTTGGAATGGAGGTAGAATAAAACTCTGGGGTCAGAGTTTTTAAACTTGCTTTGTACAGTCAAATAAAGGTTTTGCAAATCTTGGAAATGAGTAAACCAAATCTAAAGTCATTGATGCAAGTCCATGTTTTGTGCTACTGATGACAGCTATGATCAACAGAGTGTTTGGAAGAATAGATGGTACCATGACATCTTTGAAAGGAAGGTAGAGGAAAAGACAAAAACCAATGTGAATATTTTCAGCTGAGAATGTGATATAACATGATTTAGGGAAAGAAAAGATTTTGTGACAAGAATTCTCTTTTGGCTAAAAATCATGGACATAAAACTTTATGTGAGAATGCTGTTTGATGAGCTGCCTCAGGCATCCAGGCAGCATGAGGAATGTTCTCAGTGAACTTCTTGGGTCAGACTCTGGTTAAACAAGTAAAACAAAAGCTTCTCTGAAATAATGGGCTCCTAGTCCTTTAGGAATCCACATTTTAGGTACCATTTTTCTATGACATAAATTTTTAGTCAATCATATCTCAGAAATCTTTACTTTAAATATTCCCCTGCTTTTACAAAAACCTCTGGTAGTGCCTTGAAAACAAATGTGCTCTATAAATGTAAGAACCAACCATTTGCATTTTCCATTTGCCTTCTAATTGGAATACCTCACATTTATGGATAACTGCCCTTCAAAAATCTCCACGGTTTGCTGCTTGGCAAATGGTATACATTCGTTTAGAAATTGTTTAGAGGGGAAAAAAATAAGAAAAATCCTCAAAAGAATTTCAGAAAGAGTTGTTTCAGAGATTTTCATTTTTATTAGAATTATTTTTAAAATCTGTAATTAAACTTTGAGAGAAGAAAAGCTTGTTAGTCTATTTATATTAATAAAATGTCTCGTACTATACATTTAATTTTCTCCGAACTTGCATGCGTTCACCAAATAGTTACTGACAGTTTGCCAGAAGGAAAGAAAAAGGAGAAATAAACTAATATATATTGAAAACAAACTATTTGCAAGGAACTGTGCTGAGTATTTTACATCCAGTATTTGTTAAAATCCACCCATGATGAGCAAAACAATGGGTCTCCTAAGAGCTCATAAGTGAATCTAAAACAGTCACACAGCTTGCAAAAGATAGAGATGGGGTTTGAACTATTTGTGGAAATATTTCAGATTTCTATTGGACCTGACCCCTTGCTCTATCAAGTAATAAGTTTGAATGCTAAGGATGTGAGGGATAGAGTTTCTGAAACCTCAGTGGTTGTAGGCAAAAAACTTAGTGAAGGTTATGAGCTGGGAAGAAGCTTGCAACATAGCAGGAACTACCAGCATATCATCACAGGCAGAGGGATGGATGCAATTGAGAATTCAGCTGAGTTCAGAACACACAGGACTGTGTGGACCATGGTTAGGGATTTAGTCATTATACTAAGAGAAATGGGAAGCTATGAATCATTTCTCTAAGATTATGATGTAAATATATGAGTGATTTAAGAAGATGGTTCTGACTACCAAATGAAGAATGGGCAGAAAGAGGGAAATCATTCAGTTAGATGGCTCTGGCAGAAATTTAAGGAAAAGATGATAGTGATTTGGACTTCATTATTGGCTGTGGAGAAAGTGAGAAACAGACAGATTTAAGATACAAAAAAACCCAACCTGACTTGCTGATTGATTGAATAGTACAGAAGGAACACGATGATTTCAGCCATCATGTAAGATTTCTGTAATAAAAATCCAAGTGGAAGGTGGAATTAAGCTTGCTCTTTTAATTAAAACTCCATATTTTTAGTGTCTAGGTCAATTAAAGGAGGATACACTAAAGAATTTTCTAATCCAGAAATTTTCAACTAGTCAATCTAGACTGAAGAACTTCCCAACATATCAGTGATATGCAGGTTCTCTGGAGACAGCATGCAAGCTCGTTCTATCCAACCAAATGTCGACCTTGGTAATCTTAGAATATCAAAGAACAGAAAACAAATAACTCTCTTTTAACAATTTAGAAAAACTTGTTGTTACACATGGCTGAATAAATGCATGCCATTATCTGTGCTTTAAAATAAATAAATAAATAAAACCATGGACGCTCAAGACAAAGAAAAGGGAAGAGGTAAGAACAGAGAAAAGAGCAGAAGAAGAAAGAAAAAAGAAAGTAAAAAATGGAAGGAAGGAAAGAAGGAAGGAAGAGAGGGAAGGAAGCAGGGAGGGAGGGAAAAAAGAAGGGAGGGAAAGAAAGAAAGACTGTTCATTTGGGTAAGATTAAAAGTGAATGGAGGAAATAACAAAACAGAGAAACATCAGGTACCTGCACAGAGGAAGGCCATAGAGGAGCAGGATAACCATGTTACAGAAACCAGGAAGTCTCAAAACTTAGCATTACCATGAGCCATTGAACGTGTCAGTAAATAACAAAGTCCAAAATAAGAAGATTTGTACATAGGGAAGTCAGTCAACCCATATAACCATGGTCTTACTTCTAACATCAGGCAGTTCTTCTACCCTACTGTAGTTGAAGATTCACTGTGTAGGTTAATTGAGGCAGGGAGACCTCAGGCTCAAGGATACTAGGCACAGCAGAGGAAATCAAGGGGATTAAGTAGAATGAAGAGACTTCCATGTCCCTTCCTTTGCTGGGCTCCAAAAATATAGATAGTCAATAATTCACTACCACCACCACCATCACATCCTCTTTTAATTCATTCTCCAAGGTCCCAACCATGTCTGCCTTAAGCAGGAGACTGGCATAGTAGTCTCTGGGGAAAAAAATAGTCCTTGAAAATACATTTCCAAGCATTGTTACTTGCATGTATATCCATGAAATAACCTGGAGCCTACCAGATCATCTCATTGAAAAGTTTAACAGTTAATAAATCCAATCTATGCACACAGAGTTTCTGATAAGCTTTATAATACCTCATACTCAAATGTAAATGGACAGCTAAGGATTACCAACTAAGTAAGAAAATCTTCCAACTCGTAAAACAAAGACTAAAACAAAGAAAAGTAAAACCAAATACTAAAATACACAGAAGCTTAGAGGAAAGAGAGACAATGCAGACAACATAAAAACATCATCTTAAAAACATTTTAATTAGTATTCTCAGAGAGATGACAAAAAATGGTCTATCCATGGAACAATAACAGGGTACTATATAAAAGAAGGAATTAGACACTAAAAACTCTTTTAAATTAAAAATATGGCCCAGCCAAGATTACAGACTAGAAGCAGCCCACACATACTGCTTTTAAGGAGAAGATCAGAAGTTGCAAGTAGATGCCCACTATGGATGGATGGCCTTAGAGAAAACATTGTAAATCACCAGGGAGGGAGACACTCAGAGTAAAGGAGAGGGAGACAGGGAGATCCATTCAAGTTTGGGAGTTATCCCAGGAAGACCCTTACACAAGGAGTAATGGATAAAGGAGAGAACCCAAGGGGCCCATGCTCCCCACGTAGACAGAGTGACTTGAGCTGTGAGCTCCCCCCTACCACCACCATGGGTCTCTGTGCTGATAAGCGAACTGCTTGGAGACTGCTTAGTGAAGTTACATCAGAAAGCAGGCTCAGCAGGGCCCCACTGGCCTCTGTTCCCGGATTGCCACATCTGATGCCACTCTGAGGAATAAGGTGCAGAGAACTTGGTCTACACAAGGATCAATTTTGCTGCAACTGCCCCCACATTGCCCATTGCAAGGCCCAGGAAGGGGCAGGAAGAGCAGACACTCTCACACACCTGAGACTGGGAGCCAAGCATCCCTCCACCAGAGAATTCTAATGGAGCAGGCATTAATGCTACTTAAGAGGTTCTATGGTAGCAGCCCCAGAGGGACCTGTGTAAGGAGAGAGCCCGAGGCATCCAACAGCCCAGCCCTCTGCCCTGCATGCTGCTGTGCCAAGGTCCACACCCTCTTGAACCTGCATGTTGACCAGAGGAATAGGCTCCCCAGGCTCCACAGGCCATATGGAAGTCCATGCCTCCATAGACTTGTGCACTATGTAGCAGGCCATGCCCCTATCCCTGTGTACCAATCAGTTACACATCATGTGATAGACCACACCCATGTAAACCCACGTGACACCATGCTTGCAGTCCAGCTCTCTACGACAGACCCACTGGCCACAAGCTTCCACCCCACTGCATCCTACCATTACATCTATGCCTGGGTGGAGCAAATGCCCACAGCCCTAACACCTGAAGCCACTGCCTAGATAGCCTCACCAAGCAGTCACTGTCTTTGTCGCAGGAAGACCTGGGCAGAGCAATCACCTGCAATGCCTGCCTCTGTGGATAGAGACTCACCAAGCACCCTACCCAAGCTTCCAATAGCAACCTAAGGACCAACCCAACACTCCACACAAAGATGCCCCAGGACTTCTTGGACTGTGCTAACCACAGGGGAATAGGACAATGTAGAACAGCTACATTACAAGATCTCAGTGCAACCATTCCTCTCCAACCATATCAATAAGCCAGAATAGGACACAAAAGCATCTAGGGACCTCTCCTTCTTCTCACTAAATAGAAAAGTTCTCAGCTAAGGAGAATAGGAGTGCTGCAAAGTGATCTTCCTTGAAATGAGAGAAGAAATTTTAGATGAGAAGAAACCAGCAACGAAACTCTGAAAACATGAAAAAACAAGCAGTTCAACACCCCCAAAGGATCAGATTGGCCTACAAAGATGGATCCCAACCAAAAGGAAATTCTTGAAATGTCAGAAATGGAATTCAGAATACAGATGACAAATAGAATGAATGGGATTGAAGAGAAAGTTGAAAGCCAACACACACAAGCTAAAAAAGTTTTTCAGGATGTGAATGAAAAAAGTGAAAAAGTCGCTAAACTGATAGACAATATAAGAAAGGATATAACGTAACTTAAAAAAATAAAAGAATCACAAGGGAATTTCAAAATACAGCAGAAAGCTTTAACAATAAGCTAGACCAAGTAGAAGAAAAATTTAGACCTTGAAGACAAGTCTTTTGAACTAGCCCAGTCAGTCTGAGATAAAGAAAAAAGAAGAATGAAGAATCACTCAGAGAAATATGGGACCATGTAAAGTAGGCCAATATACAAATTATAGATAACCCTGAGGGAGAAGAAGAAAAAACAAAAATCATGGAAAACCTATTCAAGGGAATTACTGAGAAAAACTTTTCTGGTATCACCAGAGATTCAGATATTCAGATACAAGAGGGTCATAAAATACTGGGAAGCTTCATAGGAAATAGGACACCTCTAAGACACATAGTTATCAACCTGGCAAAGTCAGAGTGAAAGAGAAAGTGCTACAAGCTACAAGATCAAAGCAGCAACTAATCTACAAAGGAAAACCCATCAGGCTAGCAGTGGGCTTCTCAGCAGAGACTTTACAAGCCGGAAGGGTTTGGGCCCTGTTTTTAATCTTCATAAACAGAACAGCTTCTAGCCAAGAATTTTATACCCTACAAAACTATGTTTTATAAATGATGGAGGAAAAGAAAACATTTCCAGATAATCAAACATTAAGAGAATTTGGCACTTCTAAACCTACGTTACCGGAATGCTCAATACTGCACTGTGCATGGAAAAGCACAATAGATACCCACGAGTGTAAAAACACCCCAAAATTAAAGCTCACACCTCTTATAAAACAACAGTACAAGAAGAAAATAGAAAATGACAAGGTATCATTCAATGTGACAAACAGAACAGTACTCCGCATATCCATACTAATGCTGAATGTGAATGTTATTAATGCTCCAATTAAAAGACATAGACTAACTTAATGGATGAAAAATCATTGCCCAAGTATATACTGTCTGTAAGAAACCCATGTCACTCATAAGGATATGCACAGACTCCAGATAAACTGACAGAAAAAAATATTGCAAGCAAATGGAAACTAAACACAAAGCAGTAACCTAACTAAATTTACTGTATTATGATATTATGATGATGGAAATGAATAAGGGAACAGGGAATCAATAAGGAATTGATAAGAGTTACAAATTCTCATCACCAAAATACAAAATCAAATAGAAAATATAATATATAAAATTGATAAGTGAAGAAAAAGATTGTAGGCAGATGATTTAATATGAGTTAAACTATCAGAAGGAACACAATAATAAGTGAGTAGAGGAATTCAGCAGAGAAGAAGGATGAGACAAAAAATATGTTTTTTAATTATAGTTTTATAGCATCATTTTATTAAGATGTTTTGGATAAATATAAATATAAAAAGTAATTTATTAAAAAAGGTAGATAAAATGAGAGCTCTTTTTATAGTTAAAATGAATTTAGCTTTACCAACTATGTCTAGATTTTTAAATAATGAAAGCCTTTTCACATGCATTAGCAATTTTAAAATGACCTTTATATTTGTTCTTGCATTGAACACATCAAATTTAGAATAAGCTGATATCATAGATAAACAACCACATGAAGCTGATTTTCTGAAACAATCCCAAGTTGAGCTGTTTTTCACAGATAATGATACAAGTCAAAGTGGTTTTGTCTCAAATCAACTGTTTTCAACCATTATCTAGACTTTTCTTGAGTAGTCTGTCATAAGAAATAAATAGCAAAAAAACCCCCATGATATTAAAATGCTGTGTTTGACATGGGATCAGATGATAGTCATAGCATTATAAGTAAGAGGTTATCAGTATGTGCTTAGAAAATGTTCCTTTACTAATTGAGCAAATATTTGTTTGATTATTTTTTTGTGATAAATGGAAGCTGACATTGTATGAAGATAATCTTGTTGATTATAGTAATGATCAACAAATTATTTCAACTATTTCAGAAACCTCTTAATCCAAAACACAGACAACCCTAACTAATAATAACAAAATTACGACAACAAAATAATGATAATAACAATAATAATACATAACCCTACAGGAACAAAGCTGATAGCCAAGCTGAGTAACCTGAGTAAAATGGCCTCTGTGGCTGAGAAATGTTGAGAATTAATAATTTCAGATTTAACTAGTATTTATTGAGCAGAGAATATGTATAGGAATTGTATTTGCTATTCTGCAAACATTATCTCATTAAATCTACAATTTGTTAATGAGAAATCCAAGTTCTAAAAAGTTAGGTAACTTGACTCAAATCACATTACTACAATAAATTATGGAACCAGGCTTCAAATCCAGTTTAATTTAAATTTAAAACCCAATCTCTTTCTATACATCAGAAAAATTATTCTGCAGAAGGCTTCTGCAGAATTACTTTGGAGAAAAAAATATGAAATATGCTGCATCTAAAACAAAGGAATCCAAATCAACAGAGGTTTATAAAAATAAAATTATTTTGGCTGTGGCTCCCCCAGCAACAACTCAGTTAAGTGCATATTGAGAGAAGGAAGAAGAAGAGAAAACTGAAGAATACCATAGTCCCTGAGTAGATATTTTGTTAGCTTGTTAGAAAATGAGTACTAAAATAAAATTAGAGATGGACATGAATATTAAATATACAAAATAAAGAATAGTTAGAATAGGAAAACATAAACAAGAAAACAACAAGAAAGAAGAGGAGGGGGAAAAAAAGGTGACAAGACAAGAGAAAAGAGGAAGGGACAGAAGAGACAATGGAAAGAAAGAAAATGAAAGAAAAGAGAAGGAAAGAGAAAGGAAGGGGAGGAAAGTATAAGGAACAAGCAAAGAGGAAAAAGAAATTGATATCTCTCTTTGTAATAAAAAGAAATGGTGTGAGATCACTTCTGTAAAAATGGGGTAGATGCAATTTTTCCTATTCCTTCTGCTAAGTACAAAACCCCCCTGCATATTATATATAAAACAATCATAATAATACTTCAAAAGGTAGAGTAAAGGCAGACCAGCTAGGGAGGAAGGACTGATATGATGAGTTCCCTGGATTTTCTTTTTGCCTCATATATCCCAGACTTAGACCTGAAGAAGTCGGCAACACAGAAATTTCAATGGGCACAGATTTAAAAATTATAATAATAAATACTAAAGCCCAATGATCAGGGAAGGAACAGAAATATTTTACACAGTAATTGTACTACTCTATCCAAATGCCACAAAATAAATTGCAGCTTAATCCTTAAGTAAAATTCACTAAATTAGCATAAGATAAAGTGTATTTCAGAGTAAAGACAATTATAGAAGAGAGAGAGAGGGATATTATATAATGATAAAAGGGTCACTTCACCAAAAAGATACAAAATTTCTAAATATGTATACACCAAAACATAGAATTGGAAAATATGGGAAGCAAAGAATTCATAGAACTCAGAAAAGAAATAGGCAAATCCATAGTTATATTTTGGGACTTCATTAGCCCTTTCTCAAAAATTGATAGAACAACTAGACTAATAATCAGCAAGGATGTAGAAAAACTCAAAACACCATTCACCACCAGGATCTAGATGACATTGGTAGAGCACTCCATCCAGCAACAGCAGAATGCACATCCTTTTTAAGTGGCCATGGAATACATACCTTGATAGGCCATATTCAGGGACATTAAAAAACATAAAATAAAACCTCAATAAATTTAAAAATTAAAAATAATTGTTCTCAGACCACAGTGGAATGAAACTAAAAATTCACAACAAAATAAAAACAAAGTCCCAAAGACTTGTAAACCAGATTATATACTTTTAAATAAGTGGATCAAGTAGGAAGTCTCAGAGAAAATTAAAAAAAAAAAAAAAGTACATTGCTGAGGTGGGAGGATTACTTGAGCTCAGGAGTTCAAGACTAGCCTGAGCAAGAGCAAGACCCTATCTCTACTGAAAATAGAAAAATTAGCCTGGTGTTGTGGCCATGCACCTGCAGTCCCAGCTAATTGGCAGGCTGAAGCAGGAAGATTGCTTGAGCCCAGAAGTTTGAGGTTGCAGTGAGCTATGATGATGCCACTGCACTCTAGCCAGGACAACAGAGCGAGATCCTGAATCAAAAAAAAAAAAAAATACATTGACCTTAATGAATATAAAAATACTACTGTGTTCCCAATACCACCTTATGTTTATTGATTCACTAGAAGAACTGTAATGTATTCACCATCACAGTTTATTACAGCAAAAGAATATAGATGAAAAGTACGAAAGGAAAAAGGCACATGGGTGAAGTCCAGGAGAAACCAGACATAAGCTTCCAGGTGTCTCCTCTTAGGAGCATTGCATGGGGTTGTACTTAATTCTCCTAGCAATGATGTGTGATAACACATTTGAAGTATTGCCAGCCAGGGGAGCTCACCTGACTCGGCCTGAAGGGTTGGAGGAGGAGTTGTCAACTACATAAGCATGCAACACCTGAGCAACTAACCTTAGTTATTGGTCTCCCACCCACTAGAGGTCAACTGAAATAGCATGACAGAGAGTCTCAAGCGTACAAAAACTGGCATTTATCATAAGCCACATTGCTAACATGAACTATCAAGTTCAAGCTAATATAGCATGGACTGAGTTCACAGGTATTTGGAGGTTTGTTGGTTCCTTTTGTTGGTTCCTTGTTGGTCATCTTTTCTCATCTGAGACTAGCTGATGCTATGCTTACTCTGATTTCACTATTAGCTCTTTCTCACCTAAAGTTTCTTCTTACAGACAACACAGCAGCAGGGTGTATTGTCTATTGTCACTTTCCCTTAAAGCCCATCGGAGGAGCTAGTCTCCTGCTCCCAACCTAACTCTTGGAAATTTTTTTCCAGTGCCCAGGAAAGAAAATAAATTGCTTACATTTAATTGTAATGTTTCATTTGGTATAGCTCTTTACTGATCACACCTACTTTTACACATTGTTAAATGAGTCAGATGACATGAATGCTTTCGTAAAGCCTTGGCGCCATAGAAATACAAAATATTTGATGGGCTACTAACAGCTATTGAGTACCAGCTTCTTCCAGGTATTCTGTGTGATGTGGGTAGATGAAGGACATGGTCACTGCCTTGCCGGACCTCAGAGTAAGCAATCTAAACACCTTACCTCAGAGTAAGCAATCTAAACAGCACAGTCTCTCTTCACAGAGAGAAGTTTCACAGAAACTTCTCTCTTCTTTCACAGAGAGAAACAGCACAGTTTCTCTCTTTGTTGCAGAGAGAAACAAAGCACAAGATGCTATGGACCATAGACAGCAACCACCTGGCTGAGACTTTGGGAAGTTATGTAGGGCTGCCTACAAGTTGTGACATCCAAGCTCAAATCTTAAGGAAAAGAGTGAAATTAATTCTTAAAAAATGGGTAAAGAAGCATTTTAGGCATAGTGAACTACAGGGACAAAGGAACCAGGTGCATGAGTTGCTGTTGGAGATATTGATTAAAAGAAAATACTAGGAAACCCAAAGCTCTTGGTTCTATGCCAGTTCTGACACTTATATTGCTGAAAATTTGTGAAAGATAATTAACCCCTCTGAGCTTCTCCCCTATCTTTGAAATAGGAGTAATTATATATTCCTTAAGAAGTTGTTGAGCATATATGTTAACCAAAGAAGATGAAGTATGTAATGTACCTAGAACAGAAGACAAGCAAAGGTGCAGTACATAGTAACTCTCACTAGTATACTGTATTTTGATGTATCAATACTGTAGAAACACTCTTACTAACAGTTCCCATTACTCCTAGCACCCTCTTTACCACAATAGTCTTAAGATAAGATATGAACATAACCCAAAAGAATTTTAAAATATAGCCAAGTAATTAATTTGTGGGATATTTACAGAAGACTTCAAAGATGATGCACATTACAAAGGTTATTTAAAGTACTACTTTTGGTTCTCAGGAAGAGATATATTGTTGCTTCTAATTCTGTGCATGAGAAGACCTCTTGGAGTTCTTTCTGGTGAGAATCAGAACCTGTAAATTAGAAGGGTACCATTATAGCAGGTTGCCAAAGGAAGCAGAGAGGACATCTTCAAAGGTTTTTTGGTTGTCAGACCCTCAAAGTAGAGCTGGTTTTCTGCAGTACAGTCTAGCTTTCTATTGTAAATATTTCTTCAAAAGGATCACAAGTTTAAACACAGAAGGTGGCTTATTAATGACTTTCAGAGGACATTGCCACCCGTATGCGGGCCATTCAGTGAATGATCTCTACAATGGCAGAGTGCTTTTCATTAAGAAGAAACACTCAGCCTGCACTCTGGTCAGGACATTTCGGTCTCACCGCATTGCTGCTTCTCTCTTTCATCAGTGGCTGTTTCCTTTTTGGCTTGGTTCCAGTGCCAGATGAACCATTGATCACCAGTGAGAGGATGCCTTTGATAGGTGGCCAAGGTCAAGCAGAGGTTTGTCATGGACGATTTGCTTTAGAAGTACAGTTTATGAATGAAGGAAAAAAAAAACACTCTACCTGATCTGCCTTTTGGTCTATGAGTAGGAAGTCAAGCAAGAAGGAAAAGGGCAATTAAAAAATAATGAAAAATACATATTTGGAAAGAATATGATGTTTCTAACAGAGCTGCTTATTGTACACACTGGCTCCTTCCTCCCTCTCTAGCCTTATTGATGCCATGTTCAATCTGGAAACTTCATATCCAACAATACAAAACCATTTCTAGTTTCCAGGAGATGCTCTGCTGTTTAATACTTCCATGTCTCCATGCAAGCTCTTTCCTAACCTCCACTCAGATCCGGTTTTGGCTATGAAGCTTTCCCTTATTTCTTTTCAAAAAAAAAAAAAAAAAAAAACACCAAGATTAACAACTTCTCTCTTGCCCACTCAGTATTGCTTCTCTGATAGAGTCATCCATGCTTCTTGAGCTGAGTTTATGTATGGGCATGTAAATGTCCCAGGAATCCACATGGAAAGCCAGGCATACTTCTTTTGGTTACCAATTTTAAGATTAAAAAAACCCAATAAATTAGAAGAGTGGATATATTATTATGCAGAGTTTTTAAAATTTTTTAAAAATATCAAACAGAAGTCTTTAAAAGATATTTACTCTTGTAAATGCCTGTTGTGGATTCTGGCTCCAGATTTCTTCATGTAGGTAATTGATCTCTTCAATTTTGGTAGAAAAGTTTGAGGATCAGTGGTGGAAAAGTCTGTGATTACACATCTTACCTTATATGTTATTCATTTGATCTCATGTCTGAGTTACTGAGAATGCCAGGAAACACACTTTCCTGGCTAAGGCACTGGCAAAGGCACCCAGTGTTATTCATCAGAGTGTCCTTAGAATCATGCATACAGAACAGAACCTAGTAAGTGTCTCTCAAATTAAACCCAAATGAAGCATACAGGAGTCCATCATGCATGGTAAAAAATAATGACATTAGATAACTTAGTTAATAATTCTGTTCTGTGAAGAGCTGACTGTGGATGTGGCATAAGAATAAGAACAGACAAAACTGGTTTATACAACAGTCTGTCACACAGAAGTCTCCATTAATCAATATTTCATCGACACTGATCTTCAGGATTATAGACCTCGGAATAATTTGTGTACCATTAAAGGCAGGTCAAATTTGATTAAATTTTATTTATAAACTCTCAGGGTTGGGTATGGACCTAAAAATCATTTTGTTTAGGAATGGCAAATGCACGTACATGTGTGGCCACTCCCACTTTCTAAGACCCTGGCAGACATCATTAATCAATCATAAGACTCTCTTTCACTGAGCTTAGGTACAGGTGCAGAAAATTTCTTAATGTGTTACTGTAGGCAGGCACAACCAGCCAAAATTATCTTGCAAAGAAAATTTAATCTATCTTTGATTGAGTTCAACCCTACATCCAAAGAATTAATGTCCTCAGTAATATTCCACAGAAGAGGATATCAAGTTTCTGATTGAGTACCTCTAAGAGGAGGCATTACCTAAGTAGCCCATTTATCATATTCTGATTATTTATTCATTAATGAATATGTGTGTCATTAATAAGAGTTACATGCATCAAGCAAATACTAGATATAAAATATTGTAATCTTAACACCACTACCAAATAGAAATTATTCATTCAATTTTACAAATAGGAAAAATCAGAATCTAAGACATATAGGCAGGGAACAGGCAGCATATAGCTTGGCCTGCTTATTGTTTTAAGAAGAAAATTCAGCCAACATTTGAAAATCAGGAGATTTTGCATTAAAAGTGCTATTTCATTGCTCTTTATTTAAAATTAAAAACCTGCTTTTCCTTGTGGCAGCAATTGGTCCATGCTTCGTAGCAGCCAGACCCATTAGGTGATTTTGTACTTGAAATTTTCTGTAATCTCCACTATGCATACAATTCTCCAGGGTTAATTTTCTTTTCTGCCTGCTTCACTCACGTTACCTGTGAGTCCCTTGTAAGCATTTGAGTTGACATTGACTTCTCCAAGTTTCCCAAAACTAATACAGCTTTTGTTGTCTTTTTGACATTGCATTTGTTCTTCTCTCTGACTTGAATGGCTTTCCCTTTCATTGCCATGTTGATAAAATAATAAAAATTGGCAAGGGTCAGGGAAGACTAGGACTCTCAAGATGAGAAAACTTTGGAGAATTTAGCTCACTTCTGCAGCCACTTGAACCCTGGGGCATTTGCAGATCATTCTCCTGGGCAGGAAATGGAGAATTCAGATTTGTACCTGTAAAGGTCAGCTCATAGGGGTCCAAAAAAGCAAAAGAACTTTTGGCAGAGATTTGGTTGGTCCTATGAAGTTAAGTAGGTGTTCTCCATTTTGGCCTGCTATGCCATTCGCTGGCATACAGCCTACCAGGCTCACACTCTCACATCAGATTATCATATGGAAACTCTGTTCTGCATGTGTAAGTCATACTGGATCTCAGTAAAGTTCCATTGCCTTTGTTGTGATGTTTTGATAAGTTTACTTGTTTTGCTGTCATTTCTTTGTGTTTTTGTTCCAGTGTCCATCCCATACCTGACACAATCAGAGTTCAATAAATGATCATCGAAGTTTCAAAGAATTCAACTGCATCATTGTTCTGCACCTTAATCTCTTTCTTCATGGTCTCTTTCAAATCTTAAGTTATAATCTACCTCCAAGGCATCAAGAGGCAGGTGGAAAATGTTATCCCCACTTCACTGACGGAAAATATGAGGTACAACAGAGATCAAGTGTCTTTCCTGACATTTTACATAAAATTGAGAGTAAAGAAGAGATGGAAATACAGTTTTCAAACCAGTATATACTAAGTAACATGTCTCTGAGAGGCAGTGAAGTGGAACAGAATGGGTGTGGAGTTTGAAACAAATTCTAGATCCCATCTTTACTAGCTGCTGTCACCCGTATCAGGTACTTCCCTTGATTTTTTGGGTACCAAGCTTCAGTGCTTTTCAGGTGCATTGTGGTTTTTGGTAGAAATTGTAGAATGACTGTATACGATTTTATTATGTTCAAACAATTCTGTGCATATTCGAAAAAGTTATTTCACTTTTATTCCCAACTATCTTTCCCTCTGTAATGCAGACTCAAGTATGGGTAAGTCAGGAACATAGCACAAGGGTGGGGCAAGTCCTAGTGGTAGACAACATACTGTTTTCCTTATTTCCAAAGGGTAGCACAAGATTCTTTCCCTGGCTTCCTTATTAAGATGAATTATCACCCATGAGGTGCCTCAACCCTCCTTATAAAATGTCTTGGGATAGTTCTGCTTCACTAAGGAGCCAGACATGATTATGTGTAGGCTGAGGCTAAAATCCCTAGCCATAGAGATGTGTACAAGGTATGGTTTGGGCAAAGAGATAAAAGAGAGGAGCAACCAATTATATTTAGGGAGGGGGAAGTGGAAGGGGGATGGCAAAGATGACAATGAAGAGCTGATACTTCTATTAGATCTTAAAGGATGAATAAAATCTCACCAAGGCAACACAAAATGAAAACCACTCCAGCCAGAGAGGCCAAGGAGGAACAGAAGTGAGAACACTATCATGATGGGAAGCAATCAGAATTGTCAGGGAAGAACACATCAGGGGCAGATGTGGCTGGAGATGGGTCAGAAAAAGAGCATGGTTTCCTGAAAGATAAAAAGAAAACGAAAGAAGGGAAAGCGTAGGTAGCAGGGAAGGAGGAAGGCAAAGAGAGAGAAAATGAGAGGAAAAGAGGGGGGGAAATTGTTAAAGGCATTATTATAAAGTACATGTACAAGTTTGGAAATAATCTCTTTCTCTAGATTCAGTGTCACAGAGAAAAGTGTCTGCGCCAGCCTGGCCAGTTGGGAAGTGGTGAGCTAAGATTCCACATAGGCCCTCTGATGTCAAAGCCGATGCTTATTCTCTGATGCCACCCAACATCCCTGGGATAAGTGGGCATTTTTCAAGAGAATTTCTTGGGTGAGGACTTGGCTTTCGTTGAGATTGGTTCTGATAGGTTTGCTTACAAATTAACCTTTTTATTTGTGCTTAAACTTCAACATTTTGAATGAGATAGTTACCACCTCACTTTGGATCTTTTTCGCCTACTCCAAAAGCACTTAAAATAACCTATGCAAGAAGAGACAATTTGATAGATATTTATGGAAGGCCAACTATGACTCTAATGGGACCTATACAGTTTTGGCAAGACACATAAAAAATTGTCTTTCAGTGTTTTTCACGTATTCAAATGTGTTTAAGGAGAGTCAGTGTTGAATATTTAAGTAAGGAGCTTATGCTGAGGTATTAGAAAGATCTGGGTTTGAATCCCCACTCTATCACTTTCTACCTGCATAATCTTGATTGTTAGTTACCTGCCCTGACACTCACTTTTCTCATTTATAAAATGAAGACAATTATACATTCACAAAGCTTTGTTGTGAAGATTAAATATGATCACATGTGTAATGTCTCTACTGCAGCATCTACTGTAGGTTCTTTATAAATAGCACGTACATATACTTTTCACCTGCACTGAGCTTCATAGGAAGAAAAAACAGTCCCCAGACTCACTAACTTCAGCCATGGAGCAGGCACAAAGTGATGGGGCAGCTTTGGAGAATTTCCCAGGATGGTTGGGGCATAAGTGGGAAACCCCCTCTACCGCATGTCTGAGTACAAGACTTCAATTCAGAAAAGTTCCCCAGAGCTTTTGACTGATACATTATTTCCATTATTTCCCCTCTACCTATCTTAAATTTCTCTACCCATTCTATCAAACATGAGAGAACCCTCTGCCAGTCTCCACTTGGGGCTTTGGAGGGAAAGAAGGCAGAATCTTTTATCTAATGACAACAGATCTCTACTCCAACTTCATAGACAGGCTGAGCTGGGCTGAGTCATAAAGGCTGTGCCCAAGTTGAAGACTGGCCTGAGTCAGTGGTGAAAGTTGACTGGTTTGGCACGGACACCGATTAATCAGAGCCGGTGCCAGCTGAAAATGACAAATATGGCCATGCCACTTTGAACAGGCTGCACATCAGTCATACCTGGAATAGAGATGCATATTTGGAAAGTTTACCTTTCCTTTGGTTTAATACTGAACCAGCAAATAAGCACTGAAATGGATATACAGGAAATCAAAGACACCAAAGGATGGATGGACACACACAGCTGTCAATGCCTCCCTGGCTTCTCAGAGATGTGACCCATGTCCACAATTGGTCACTCCCTGCTGAGTCCACACTGAGTCAGTACCTCTCAGAACCTTCTGCTCTCTACCTTTTAGTGCAAGCAACCTCACTCCCAAGGATGCGCACTGTTGGCACAGTAAGGAACTTTGATTTGTTCAACAGTTATATACTTCTGAGTATATTTCTTGTGTCACCAGGAGTCCTCAGCTTCCTGACCAAGGCCTTCCATAAGTGCTAGCTTAGCTGACTGGGTTTTTCCCCACTCACTCTGCACTGTCCAGTGGCCCCCATGGCCAGGTGGCTTGAGTTCAGGTCTCCAACTCAAACACTTGAAGCTTAACATAGGCAAGTAATTTAAATCATAGAGATGGACTTAACAGAAAAAAGAAATGCTCTTACCCAAATTAACCTTGCCTCTCTACCTTAAAACTCTTCCATAGTCTCTCATTGTTTTTGGAAAATAAAAGTAAAAAATCTTGACTGGTTCTATGTGGTTGACACAATATAGGCCTTCCTATGCACGTACAGAAGTAATATTCATGGGGATCGGGCAGGTGGGAGAGGGGTGGAGGGGATGGGTAAATTCACACCTAATGGATACAGTGCACTGTCTGGGTATTGGGCACACTTGTAGCTTTGACTCAGGCAGTGCAAAGGCAATTTATGTGACCAAAACATTTATACCCCTATAATATTCTAAAATTAAAAAAAAAAAACCAAAACAAAGAAACAGTATAGGCCTTTCTGGCCTCTCCAGCCTGATTTCTAGTAACAGTTCTCCAGCCACACAGCCTTTCTTAGTTCCTTAATTACTCGCTCTGTTGAAAATGCTGCTCTTTCTTCCTTCTACCATAACTCCAATTCATTTTTAGATATCAAGTTTAGAATTCTCCAGGGAACTTTTCCTTGAGCCCCTGAATTTAGGCTATATTTTGTTTGTTTTCCTTTGATTAGACTTTCAATGTCTCTTGTTTTGCTAAGCAAAAACATAATTAATTAATTAATAGATGAAAATGACATTACATTATACCAATGTTTGTTTCTGCTGCAGGAGAAGCCATCAAGGGAAATTATGGCTTCTATTCTACCATCATTAACATAATTTGCCTCTAGCAAAAGACAAGATTTAAAAATAAAGAGTTAATGGATTGGCATGGATTTTTTTTTGAATATTATTTTTCTACGTTTCCTGATTTATTTTTTTAAAAAAGTCTAGGGAAACTGACTGAAAACTGATGGAAAAGTCTAGTAATATTTTTACGCTTTTTATTTTTTGTATCATGTACAGTTTATATGACTCATTTAGCACGAGTAAATTATCTTATATTTTTTCCTGCATATAATTCACTCTTTTTAACAGCTTTATTGAGATATAATTTACATGTTATAAAATTCATCCATTTAAAATGTACAACTAATGGTGTTTTAGTATATTTACAGAGTTGTGTGGCCATCATAATAATTGAATTTTTTAAATATTGTTATCACTCCAAAAAGAAAACTCATAGGCTGTTTTTTAAATACATTTTCTTGTACAATCATATAGCTATCTTACAGAACACTTATCTCATTTGTAAATATACATTTACCAATATTATTTTTCAGATAATACCTATTTCTAACAATGCAGTATAAGCATGAGAACAAAATCTGTGTCTATTTGGGGGACAACTTTTTGTCACTAATGCCTGGCTGACTACTTAGCACATGTAGAAGTTTTACAAATGTAAAAGAATTAGATTCAGGATCCTCAGTGTTATCATCTGTAAAGAAGATGAAAACATATATGTGTCACAAAGGATGTTTTGAGGGTCAAAAAGTATAATACATATGAAAGCATTCATTAAGCAAAAACACCACATATACCTTTTGATATCATTTAATAAATACTTTTCAATTCAGGGAAAATTTAGGTTAGAGAGACATAAAATTGAGAGTATCAAGATTGTGTCTAATCTTTCTACCTTTTTCCAAGAATAGAGGATGATTAAATTTCTAAGACTCTTTTGTGGCCCTTCTGGACCACAAAGACTACTGCCAAACTACTTTGGACAACAGGATGTGAACAGAAGTGACATGCGCTACTTACAAGCCCAGCCCTTAAAATCTTCTTGAGGTCTTGAGGGTTTTATGGCATAAACAAAAGGACCTGGGGATAATAGATGGAAGAACCATGGACCAATCTCTTTGAGGAAAACCTAGGAAACCAGTACCATCTGCAGCAAACTCTGACATGAGGGAAAATACAACTCTTTGCATGCTAAGTCACCAAGATTTCCAGAGTGTTGGTTATGTAACTTGCAGAAATTAGCGCGTTGAAGTGGAGGGCTGTCATATCAAAAAGATAAAATAAATGACAGCTGTTAAGTATTAGGAGGTTAGCATCAAGGGAGCCCTCTCAAGATTTAAGCACAGGTCTCCAGATTATGCAGGTACAAGACATTTGATTTCATTCCCTCTTATAGCTTTTTGGGATACAGATAATATTGACTAGCCAACAAATAGCTCTAATAGAAAAACTTGGAAAGCAGAATCTTAGTAGAGTATCTTGGCTACTAATGGCTGTCTTTGACAAGATATTATAAGATATGAGCTTAAAGAAGAATTAGGTACTTTACAGGGAAAAATGAAAGAGAATTTCTAGAAAAAGTCTAGAAATTCAAGATCTTTTCAGAGTTTAAAAGGCTAACAGATTGCAGGTCCCCAAAAGTAAGACATGAAATGTTTAAGACTTTAAAATGCAAAGTCTAGGAAAAACTCCTCAGTTGAATGAAGTGATGCAGAGCAATGATAACTTCTGCTTCAATCAATACAATCCAGTTCTGATAGCCTCAAGACAGCTTTAGTTAAGACAGAGGGGTCGGGGTATGAGAAAGCAAAGAAATAGAGAAGGTCTGAGAACTATGTCTAGGAAAGGATTTAGAGGGTAGTCACTGGACACAAAACTGACTGGGAAGAATCAAGATTAGAAGCCATGAAGGTACTGAAGGAACTGCATCACCAAAGAAATCACAAAATCATTCAAACCGCCCTTGGTCCTTTGAGACTTAAAGTAACCTTTAGGATCCTCACCTATCACAAGCAGGAGAAAAGCCTTAAAACCCCTAATAATGGGATACTTTCCAAGCTTGACTTTAGATGTTCCCAGAGAAACTACTGGACAAAAAGAAGACGCCGGAAGGTAGAGCCACAGGCCATGGACTGCAAAAGACAATGGAGTTTTTCCATCAGAGATCAAAATCAGAGCCTAAAAGGAACTTTCTTCACCCACTCAGACTAGGAGGATTTTATATTAAATATCAGTTCTGTGAAATTTCGGAACAATTATAACCAGTGTCATAACTCAGGTCCTCCAGGAAACAGACTCAGAGATCCTGAGATATGTGTGCACAAGGCTCTATTTGGGAAATGCCCTTGGAAACTCCACCATTAAGGAGTTAGGGAAGTAGGATTAGGAAGAAGAGAAAGTTGAACCGGTAAAATAATTGCAACAAAGGACTCAGGGAACTCCACGGGAGCTCAGAGGCTGGGAGAGTCCTTCAGAGTAGTCCCAAGTAAGGCAAAGAGTCTATGTCTTTGCACCCCACATTAATCACTGGACACAAGCTGCCACAGGACAGGCCGTAATCTTGGTCAAGGCAGTTTCCTTCAGAGGGCAGTCCCTGGAGGAGGACTTGGCTGTGAGCCATCAGCGGCCATCAGCAGCCAACACTCTTGGCAGCTGGGCAGATGAGGGCTTTGGTCCTAAAGGGAGATCTGGACAGGGTACCACAGTATCCACTGTAAGTAATGATTTATGTATCTTGTATTTTTCCCCTTAATAAATAAAAGTACAAATTGCAATCATCCCATCCCTATTCCACTATTGTTCATGTGGTGGTGGTAGCCAAGGAGAGGGATTAAGGGCAGATGTTCATCTTCATGGATGATCAGACCATGAGGACACACATCTGGGTCTAGTGGGGAGAAAGCAAGCATATTTCATGTTTAGGAGGAAGAATGAAATCGGTCCTTGGTGACCAGACAGGATTAATCGGAGACTGACTTGATGCTCTCTGATCCCATTTCCCCTTCATGAGAACACAGGAGAACCTCATTTTCAGCTTCCTGTGTGCTTATATTGTATGTAGATATGGCCAATAGAATTTGGAAATAAGAGAAGGAAGCCACTTCCAGGCATCGTCCTAAAAATCTCCCACAAGTACCTCAGTCTGCTCTCTCTCCGCATCCATGAAGCTAGAAGTGAAAGACCCTCAAGTTGGTAGAGATATAGACAAGAGGTATAGTTACCACTATCATATGATTGAGCCAAATTATAGAAGGAACTGGAATCCCTAAGTACGCTTTGGAGGAGAGCCACCCAACCCACAGTGGATTGTGATATGAGACAGAAATAAACATTTTTGGTATTAAACCACTGAGATTAGGGATTGTGTGTTAGCTGAAAGCGGGGGAAACTAACCTGAATTATGCAGAAAACATAGTTTATATGTATTCTTGAAGTTAGGAGACTAGATAAGACGACCCAGAAGAGTCCCCAAAAGGTGAAATTTTTTCAGTTTCAAGGAAAATACTCATATAAGTGAGAACAATACAGTGTCTGAAGATGCTTTTTATACAAAGATAGGGGATAAAGTGAGAAACACAAGTTTTCACTTCTTCAGAGGCCTAAAATGACAAGATAACAGTTAAGATTTTTAACCTGTAGGTAACTTTGCTTAACAGGGAAAACCAGTCTTCTGTAAGCTTCTTAGGGCCATTAATATGCTTATATACGAGGACTGTCTGGAAAGTATCCAGCCATGTACCTGTTTTCATTATATTAACTACATATATATTGTTCCTCCTGGTCCACCATGTCCACCCCTACTACCTGCCACTCCCCACACCTCCACAGGCTTCTGGACCCCCCAAGAAATCACATAAAGGCTTTTTCTAATTTTTTCCCCTTTGGTCAAAGAAAATAGCTTTTCCAAGCAAATATAGATGGCCCTTCACATCCATGGGTTCCACATATGCAGTCTCCACCAACCACACTTCTAAAATGCTCAGCAAAAGAACTGCATCTGTACTGAGCATGTACAGACTTTTTCTTCTTGTCATTCCCTAAACAATACAGCATAACAATCATTTACCCAGCATTCATGTTGTATTAAGGACTATAAGTAATCTAGAGAGGATTTACAGTATACAGGAAGATATGCATAAGTTACATGCAAATACTACACCATCTTATATCAAAGACTTGAGCATCTGTGGATCAGTGTATCTGAGGGAGGTCCTGGAACAAATCCTCCACAGATACTGAGGGACAACTATACAGTATGAATTTACAAAAAAATCTCATCGATACCAGCAGTTTTTGACAAACAGCATGGAAAACATTTTTATAAGCCATAACATTGTTTTGACTGCTTCCATCACCATAGAAGTAAGATAAAGCCAGATGGGTGTGGGGAGTGTTAAGAAGATAAAAAGCCTGATATTCACTTTGCCTTCTCCTTCTCTCAGTACTGAACCTTATTAGTGGTGGGGAGCTTTGAGGCATCTCTAAGGGGCAAGCAATACCTCCTCCCACACTACAGCAATTCCAGTTAAGGATGCTGATCAGGAACAACAAATAAAAGCTCCCCAGACTCCATCTAAGAGGCTGTCTCCCCGAGCCACAAGTGTAGTACGTACCACACAGCTAGGAGTCATGCATCACCATACATATGCTGGAATTTTACAATTTTTAAGATCAAAACAGGTGTTTAAAACGATCTCCTTTGCCCAAAGGCCTGGAAACAGAGAAAGGCACTGTTTCTCTGCTTTCAAGAATCAATTGCTCAGAGGGGAAAAAATAGCTGATTAAAATTTTATGCCATAATTTTACAATTGATCATTAGTGCCACAGAGGGCATAGTACAAATTTATTTTCCAACCACAGGAAAAAAAGATGTGTCTTGAAAGAGGGTATTTTTAGCATAATAAGTGATTGTGTGGTTATATATAGATTTTGTTTCACTTTCCTCCAACTGTGAATGTGATTGTGTTCATATGCTTGGGGAAATTTGCATATAATGTGTGCTATTTGTATCAGGGCCAAATCACTTGAATTCAAGCTTAAACTATTCACTGAAATGGGGCTGAGGCCCAATGAGATAAATATACTTATCTTTCATTTCTTAAGGCTAAAATCCAGGAGACTATCTTCCTCTCTTCCCAAATTTGCCCATCTGGCACATTTCCTAATAATTATCAAGTTCTCTCTGCTAAGAAACCAGCACTTGGATAAAGAATCAATAACTGTGGTCTACAGCCTAGGAGCAAAGAGAAGACCAGACCAGAAAATATTTCTGACTTCCTACTGTGTTCTAGGTGGAATTCAGTTAAAAAAAAAATCTTACTTGTGAAACTGTAAAATGTCAGTGGTAGAAAAGGCCTCCATATGTTTATTTTAATTGAAATATTATTCACATACCATAAAATTAACCATTGTAATGTATACAATCCAATTGTTTCCACTGTATTCACAGGTTGTAGAATCATCACCACTACCTAACAATAGAACATTTTCATCACCCTAAGAAGTAAGCCTGTACCCACTCACAGTCACTTCTCATTGCCCTTTCCTCCAGCCCAGCCCCTGGAAACTCTTTGTCTGTATGGATTTTCCTTTCTGGATATTTCATATAAATTGTGTCACACAATGTGTATTCTTTTGTGTCTGACTTTTTTCAGTAGCCTCACTTGATGGATGAGGTAGCTGGGTTTGTGGCAGCGAAACAAATTGCCCAGTCGCATGAATTTTTCCAGGCACATCCAGAACTAGAACCTACTCTCGTGAGAGTCATATTAGCAGAACACAAGCGGAATGCTTGCTGGGAGCTCTAATCTCAAGGGGGTTTTCAACTTTACTGGAAATGTCACTGAATAAAGAAAATTGTGTTCATTGTAAATCTCCTCTGAGAATTCTGTACAAGCTTTGAAAGAAGACTTTGGGAAGCTTCGTGGGGTGTAAAGAGATGTACGATCTCACAGCATAGCATGTGCAAGGTGCACCAGATGGTATCTAAATTGCCCTGTGGTGAGTATGGATTTGGTGAACCACATGGCATTTGTGTTGCTGAGTGGGTATATAATATTGGGGCTGAGTCTCCCAAAATAAACTTTGAATAAATATGTAACAAAATATTTGTGAAGGAGTACCAGAGATTTAGCCTGCTCAAGCCCTCTGCATTTCCACCCACTTCTCAAAGTCAAGCCCCGGCTCTATCACCGAGGTCCCCTCATTTGAAATTTGTACACTATTGATTTAGGGCTTGGTAAAAACCCCTTCCTTTCGAAATAATCCGTAATGAACTCAAATCCTGCAGTGATGTCTCCCTCTTATCCCATGAAATCAGCCTGACTCCATCTGTACGTACTTGCAAATTTCTTATTTCTCTCAATTCTTTCTTTCCGTCTCAGAGAACCCACCGTATCCATTTTATTGTAGCCCACATTGTGTTTCAAGTGAACCCTCTTCAATAGCCTCCTTTCTGGAGTCCTAAGGTGCCAATCACGTCCTGTGTCCCCAGCTCTGTATCTACCCAGGGCCCAGTTTACAAACGTGGATCTGCAGGGCTACGCATGAGGACTTTCCTTCTAGATAATCTTTTCCAGGACTACAGTCTGCCTCCTCTCATCCAAAGTCTAGAAGACTTCAGGCTGCAGTTTTCCTGCACCCCTAAATAAGCCAAGGTTCTTCATTATAGCAGATCATTAGTCAGGGATTATTCCTCAAATTACCAAATTCTAAGTTCAATTACTAAAAGAGCATGAAAATGGCAGTCTAGTGCAGTGTTTTGGAGGTGAATGGCCAGGATTTGTAGCCCAGGCTTGACTACTTCTTAGTAGCTATAAGACCCTACCCAAGAATCATAACTTCTCTGGGCCTGAGTATCCTCATTTGTAAAATGGGAATAATAGTGTTTCATACCTTATAAACTCATTCTGAACACTAAATTACTTTATATATGTGAAGTACTTAGGTAAATACTTTTAATATAGAAATTTTATAATAGTAAGAACTATTATTTTATTTCCTCTACACACAAGTAGCTCATATGCAACGTTTATGTAGAAATGATGGAGTTTTTTGCTTGTTTTTCATAACACTTTGAAATATAAACTAGGAGGTAAAGTGCTAGACTGGTAAATAGGAGGCCTAGACTCTAGTTCTAGCTCTACCACTACATAATTACAGAATACATACACTGAATTTTCTTATGGAGGCTAAACATTTTCCCATACTCATGCCTATAATGTATACATTTATCAATGCTGTCTTTATGGAAAGTAAAGATATAAAAATGTAAGTGATCACAAATGCCAAATTAGTGGCTTCTTAATGAATGAGATGTCCATAAATGATTCATCTCCCTAAGGTTGATTAATTCCTTAGCTCAGCAGTACACATTCATCTTTCTGAGTTGTCTTTGCTCTTAAAGAAAAAATCCATCCAGTACATCACTGTGTGGTAATACCAAATGATGGCTTATAAAAATCAGGATATCAGAAAGGCTGGCTAGGTGGGGGCTCTGTCAACTCACCCTACGATTGTGCTACTGAGGCTAATTGTCTCGGGTTGAACTCTTCTCTATTTATTACTGCTCTAAGAAAGGTCATTTCATCCCAACCACCCTTCCAAGTAGTATGACCCGGTAGTCTAGCAGAGGCATGAACCTTCTTGCAAACTGTATAGAAAGTGCAGTGAAAACCCAGCCTCTCTTTCTTTATGTTCTCATAGACCCTGTGGTTCTCCTAATTTTAATTATTAACTTAGTCTGTCTCTCTTTCCTGTGCTAAGACTGGGTTTTCTGAAAGAAGAGACTGGGTTTTGTGCTCTTTAAATTATCAGCACTCAGCATTTAATCAGTGCATAAAAAAATGTTTGTCTTCTGTGAGTACATATGGTGAGTCAATTCAAATTCCTCTTTATCCAAGATATGCCTTGGTCCTTGTTCACATATTGCCCTCTCTGCCTGGAAAGTCCCCCCTCGTTGTGCCTTTAATGAGTCATCCTTTACAATCTGACTCAGGCATCACTTCATTTGATATGTCATCCTTGAGTCCCTTAGATTCTTCCTTCTCTGTCACAACAGTATATTTTCTTACAGAGGTCAAAGATTTCTCCTATGGCTATTCCTATATTCTTTGAAATGATCACACTGATTTTTTGTTGTTTTTACTTTTAAGTAATTTATTTACTTACAAGTCTGGTTTGCTCGTAGGATATGTGCTACTCAAAGAAGATAAAAGTACCTTCTTAGTCAGTGTTCCCATGAATTAGCATAGTGCATGATACATATCAATTACTCAATAATATTTGTTGATTGGAATGGCATTGAACTGATTTTAATTACATTTATTTCAAAGTCATCAAGAAAATTCATGGCTTTGAAGGGTTGTGGTATAATTGATATGATCAAATAAAATGGGCAAATTACAAAATATATATATAATTAACTCTCCCTTTGGGGGGATTATAAATTATTTTTACCATTATAACATATTAAAAAATATTATCAGAAGTTTTCTCCTCCTGATAGCTCCTTCCTCTGTACATGAATAAAAGCGTCCAGTTGTCTCCAGAAAGATTAGAATTATAAAAGAAGAAAGGGAAAAATAGTCAATATTCAACTTTTGGCTCCCAGAAAAAGGACATAAAGCCTTTAAAACAAAACAAAAGTCTTACAAGCAGATTTGTGTGTGTGTGAGTGTGTGTGATTTCATATTCCAAATTCAAACATCTCCTTTTGTATAGTAAAAGAAAATCTTGAATATTTTAACAGGAAGTATTACTACAAACTATAGATAGAGAGAACCCAACGTATGGCCAAAGATGCTTCCCCCATTTCAAAGAGGAAGAAAACTTTCTACTTGAAGGACAAAATGGTGGTTTAGAAAAACGTTGAAGGGATCAAAGGCAGAGAAAGAATTCTGTTCTGGTCTTGCAGGGATTTAAAGCCTCTATCACCTAAGATCTCAACCGTGGAGTGGATGTGGGGAGAGTGTGCCCCGAATAATGGAAACCACACAAGGATCATGGGAGCTGAAAAGCAGATGGGGCACTTGTTTCCCATTTCCATTTGAGGTGAAACTGTCTTCCAAAATTGATGATTAAAGCCACCTACCATAGTAGCATGAAAACTTTAAGCAGAGAAAAGGAGTGAAGGAGTACACTTACATTTCAGAAGACCACAGAGGGTGCTGGAGGCTGAGTTTGTGAATGTTGATGGGCAAAGTAGCTGAGGATGCTACTCCCAATTTAGGGAGCACATGAGATATGCAGCCAGAGCCAGGGTGGATTCTGTAGAAGCTAGGATAGTTCCCCAGAAGAACTCACTGAGCATCACCTGTGTGAAAATAACTTTGCCTCAATCATAGATAGTTTTTCAGGGGGGTCTTTTCCAAAATAGCAAGAAGACAAGGAATCCCAAAAGACAGCAGCACAAAATCTTCTCCTTCTGCCCAGATGCCATGTAGGGCAGGAACCAGAGAGGGGAGACTTCTTAACAGAAGAAAGAAATAGCCTTAATAGGAAATTTGAACTTTGAAGCTACAGATCATTTACCCAAGTAAGAGTAAGACAACAGAATAGGAAAGAGACTGCCTTAAACGGGAAGGGAATGGTTAGATAAGTACGAACCCCCACCTCCTCTGTCATCTGCAGGAATTGGAGCCCAGCACAAGATACAATGTATTTTAGAGAATAAAGTTACTTTTTAATTTTTATTTTGCATTTTGTTTAACATGTGAATTTTGGCTCCACTGAGCATTGTTTGGGTTAACACAACAGTTCTTGAGAAGCAAGAATTGCCTAGGCCAGATGGGAGGTCTCCCCAGACTTGTCGTTTGACCTTTGTAGGCAAACCACAGTTAAACCATCAAAATGGCTCCATAAAGGGCCCAGGAGTACATTAGCAGTCCAGATGATAAAAGGTCAAGAATATGAGCTGTTTAAATATAGAGGAAATCTGACAGATGAAACACTATAATAATCTAATAAGACCTAGAGGGAACTGACATTAAAGTTTGGGTGAGAAATTGATGAGCCAAGCTACTACATAAACAATTAAGACCACTATGGCTATCAAACTATTATTGGAAGGCAGTGCTGTCCAACAAAGCCTAACATTAAGTGTTAGGCTCCTGTCTATATATGGCTTCTCTTTTTATCTTTGCTTCCCAAATATTTTAAGAAAATCAAGGAAATTAAATAAGGATTTTATCAAGAATCTGTAAAATAAAATTATTCTGGTTAATTTAGTGTTCTAGTTAACATATGAGGGCTGTCCAGAAAGTATCCAGCCATGTAATACATTCTTGTTATATTAACAATGGCCGGATACCTTCTGGATGGCTCTTATATATCACCTTTAAGCCTTATTGATTATTCAAGAATTAGAAATGCTATCTATTAGTCAGTGTTCTGCAGAGAAACATAACATATATATATAATATATATATAAAATACATATATGTATATATATGTATTTTATATATATAAAATACACATATATAATACACACACAAACACACAGAGTCAGCCTTCCAAATCCAAGGGGTATTGGTGCCAGGATCTCCCACAAATACCAAAATCTGAGGATGCTCAAGTCCCTTATATAAAATGGCATAGCACAGTCAGCCCTTTGTATCTTTGATTGAACCAATTGTGGGTGAAAAATGCTTATAGTTGGATCTCTGTAACTGAGGGTTTCGATCTGTGGTTGGTTGAATCTGTGGATGCAAAACTTGAAGATAGGAAGGGTGGACAGTATTAAGAGAGAAAGAGAGAGAGAGGGAGAGAGATTGATTTATCATAAGAAACTGGCTCACATGCTCATGGAGGCTGAGAATTCTCACAATCCACCATCTGCAAACTGGAAACCTAGAAAAGCTGTTAGTATAGTTTTAATCCGAGACCAAAGGCCTGAGACCAGGGGAACTGATGATATAAGTTCTAGTCCAAGTCTGAACACCTGAGAACCAGAGTGAAAATGGTACAAATCTCAGTCTCAGGGCAGAAGAAAACCAATGTCCCAGTTTGTTCAGCCAGGCAAAGAAAGAGAACTTTCCCTTCCTCTGCTTTTTGTTCTATTCAGGCTCGAATAGGTGGGATGATGCCCACCCATGTTGGGAAAAGCAGACTGCTTTACTCATCCTTCTGATTCAAATAGCAATAGCTTCCAGAATCACTCTCACACACATACCTAGAAATAATGTTTATGCATATATCGGGACACCCTGTAGCCCAGTCAAGTTCACACAAAATTACTCATTGTGTGCAACTTCTTAATTCTTTGAAAATTATTAATCTGTGGATCTAAGGATGGAAAAGAACAGCTATGTTGGCTGCCTCCAAGTTGCACTTGGGTCTAATCCTTTATCATCATTGCAAGTAGACCAGACTCCAGAAGAAAATGCTTTTCTCCAACATCAGCTGACAGATGAATCAGCCCCCTGGCAGATAATGATCACAGGGCTGGAGCCAAGGTTAACCCTCTGGGTGGTCAGTAAATTCTCTTTGCATTCTGGGGCTGCCTACTCTGTCCTCCTCACCTACTCCAGAAACTGAGTACTCAATCCTGTATGGTCACCAGAGTCTCTGGGATCCCTACCAAACAATTTTTTACCCTTCCTTTGCTTTACATCTCCTAGAACAACATTTTGTTTCTCCTTTACTAGGCCCCACTATTAAAGTTACCTCACTTTGTACTGTCTGCCAAGCTAATAATCCTTGAGGAGCTGTGATGGCAAAACTTGCCTTCCCAGCCCAAAGAAAGGGGACTTAACCTAGCGAGGACTGGCAGATAGATTTCACCCAAATTCCTCCCTATAGAGGATTCAAGTACTTATTAGTGTTTATTGACACTTTTTACGCATTGGGTTGAAGCTTTTTCTTGCAGGACTGAAAAGGCTGCTGAAGTTTTCTGAAGACTTCTGGAGGACATCATATAGCTCATTTTGGTCTCCCCCAGTCCTTACATAGTGACAATGGTCCTGTCTTTGCTTCACAGGAAACAGCTGGACACCAATGTGCCTTTCAAGTAGCTTGGTTCTTGCAGACATTACAAGAGCACAAGCTACCACGTAGATACCCTTCTTCTCCTAGGCCTTTCTGTCAGCTGGGGAACTGAGTGCTCATCAAACAGTGGAAGGATGGGGTCCCCCACATCCCAATCAACCCTGGTGTGGGAAGGTCGTTTATCCAGTCTTACTTTCCACCCCAACTGCTATTAAGGTTCCAGGAATACCCACTTGGATCCATCATTTTCAGGTGAAGCCATGGAAGGACCAAAATGAAACTCATCTGGTCCCCGTGGACAAAAGGACTCCAACACCGGACACAAATACTCGTGTACTCCCTTGGATCATCTCCGGCGTCTATTTAAATAGACTCCTCCTGCTGTGGCTCCTTCAGATAAGTAACACAAACTGTTTATCCATGGGCAAGACACGTTTTTCCCTGGCAAAACAAACCACCACTTTTTGCCTGTATAGGAACAGCAGCCACTGCTTGAGTAGCCACAGGAAGTACATCCCTGAGCCTGCAGCAGTCTTTGGCTGAGGAGACAGCACAAGCCTGGGTGAAAACTAGCCATACACTCACTCTCTTATAGGAATATTTAAATTTGCTAGCGGGAGTCAATTTACAAAACAGTCAAGCCCCCAATCTTCCAACTGCAGCAGATATTTGTTCTTAAAAGAACAGTACTGCTTCTATGTTAGCAAGTCAGGACAGGTTCAGGACAGCATCAGTGCCATCCTAGAGTCCACTTCCAATCTCCAGACATGAGGCAAGATCTCTAGGCTCTGGTGGATGTCCTTAATGATTCCCTTGGTCACTCCATTACTTTGCATCCTGAGGATTCTTATATTGGGACTGATCCTCATAAATTTTGTAATTAAATATATTTTATCCTGTTAGAAGCCATCAAGCAACAAATGGTCCTACATTCTCTGCCAGCCCTGGCGCCTACCTCCTCACCTAAAACTACAACAATCTACCAAGAACATATACCAAAGTGCCCTGGAGAGAACCCAGAGAACCTACAAGAGGCCACCCAAATAGGGATCATCACCCCCTACTGAGCATGAAGCCACCAGATGAGTCAAAGCTCCTACTCAGTGATTTGGGCCTCTAGAATAAAGAATAGGGAATGTTAGGTAGATAGCAAGGGATTCTGGGTCTCCTAGGGAAGAAAGTGGGTGCTGTTGCCCCATCTTGGTCCTGCCCCACCCTAATTCTGTGTAACTGGGGGAGGAGTTGAATGGGGGAGGAGTATGAATCTGCTAATCAGAACTTGGCGTGCCAGCTGCAGAAGACTGCAGAGGACTCTAGCCCACAGGCCCAGCAGCGTGGGTACCATAAAGTCCTGAAAGTGACCTAGAACCCATATGCATAGTTAAGGCTCAGGTCATGTGACTTCCAACTGTCCAATCAAAATGATTCCATGGTGACCTCTGAACCACGAGGGAGGTCCCTATCCAGGCAGTATAAAACAAAACACAGACCATAGCCAACCTCTCTTTGAGCCCTTTCTTTGGCTCTCGCTTTGCTGCAACAATAGGTCTAGTTGCCATCTGTGGCATATGTTTCATGCTCTGTAAACCTATATCTTGCTCTTGCCCTATAATCCTATCTTTCCCCAATAAACCTCATTTTGGTGCTTGCCTAAAAAGAAAAAGTCTCTAAAACAAGTGGCAAAGCATTTTGATAGTGATAGAGGTCTGGATAATTTAGCAAGTTAATTTTTCCCTCTCTTCATTCCCGCAGGGATAGAAGGCAAGATTTATCTTTAAAAATGAATAGGACTCACCAGGATACAACAAGGAAAGCACATTTTAGACAGGAGAACAATGTGTGCTGATAAATGGAGACATGAACAGGTGTCTCCACGTAGTTCTGCAAAACTAGGGGAGAGAGTGAAATAGAAGGAAAATGGAGAGATGAGATTGGAAAGTCAGATCAGATTAAGTAGTGTTTCATATGCTGAAAAAGAACTTACTAGTAGCTAATGCTTCTGAAGCTCCAGCTCTGCTGATATTCTATCTGGTTCTCCAACAAGCCCAGCTCCTTGCTGCCTCATGGACTTTGTAATAATTTATGCCACCGAACCCCCTGCCCTAGACATTATTGTGTTGACTCCTTCACACCAGTTATCAATCAAATCTCTGCTCAAATATCACCTCCTCAGAAAGGATGCTTCCTGCAGCTCAATTTGAAACTGACTCACCCTTTTCTCTCCTATCAATCTGTTTTGTTTTTCTTTAGTGTTTTCTACTACCTGGAATCATCTCACTTATATACATGTTTGTTTATTTATCTTCTGCTTTCTTCAACTGGGATAAAAGCTCAACAGGAGATAAAATATTTTCTATTTTATTTACCACTGCATTTTCAGTACCTGTAACAGAATAGTAGGTGTACATCAAATATCTGTGAAATGTGTGAATGAGAAAGCATTGTTTAGGGAGACACATGGTCTGACTTGCATTTTAGATTATTATTTTGGGTGCAGCATGGTAGAATTCCATCTTTCTGAAGGAGAACGTTCTAAAGGCATTATAAGAGATTTTTTTTTAAATGCCCAATTTCAACTACCATGAAGGTAGATTAGAAAGGTGCAAGGCCAGTTTGGAGTTTCACATTCATTCTTCCAGGACAGTATTCCAATATTCCTAGACAGTTTTTAAATTGCAGAATAGGAAAAATGCCTTTTTCTGCAATTGACACCCTGTTTATCAATCTAGAGGATTATTTCAGCACATTACTGAAATAGAAATTAGGGTAGGGATAGGCGAATACCTGAACTATTTAGTTTTTTGTTGTTATGAAGATTGAATATTGGCAAATTTTTATGAGCTGATGCTCATATGATAAGATACCACTTGAAGATAAGAACGTGAAAGTGGAATGTCTATGTGTTGAGGCTGAGAGATCATTTAAAAATGGCATTTAGTTCCCTCTTGAAACAAATAACAAAAAGAGAACTCTTCTGTCTCTTTCTATCCTGTGGTGCTCAATTTTACATATTTGAGATGTTTCTTTAGTGAGCTAATGTTATTTTGGCTGATTTTTAATCCATTTTCTTTCTACCAGCCATAGCTTGCATTTTGTTGCAGAAGATGGCTTGGAATTAAAAGACCAACATGCCCCTCAACGAATCTACTATTTCTAATGACCTGAGTGTTTAGAGTTCCAACTTTATCCTTCTTCTTATCCTGTTCCTTTCTACCTCAATAGAGGTAGAATCCACAATCCTTACAGGAGATACTAACAAAGATTAGTGGGGATTCAACAGTTTTCTTCCTTTTCCTCTCCTATCCCCAAAAGATTAAATATAAAAGTTGAGCAAAAATAAACCATTCATTTAAATTCTCAAATACTAGCCTCTCCGTCTCTCTCATAAACATACATTCAAATTTAGTCTTTTCTTATAAGCAACTAGGAAAGGGGAAAATATTAACTCTGCACTTGAACTATAATAATTTGCCAAACATTGCTGTCTAACTTGCAGTGAGAGATGAAATTCTCTCCTAAATAAGGGTTAGTGCTTAAAAGACTTTTTAAGACTGCTGAAAATGTTTTATCAGGAGCCAATCTCTATCCTCTCTCCCCCCACAGTCTCTTCTAAGAGTGACATTATGCTAGCGAATAAATTGAAAATTATGGTAGTTGTAACTTGGTTTAACACTGTAGGCTAGTAGGCCAAAAAAAAAAAGGCTGAATAAACCTTTGGGAAATTCAAGTATCGGCCTTGTATAGCCATGTGCCAGCCCTCATTCTTCTCATTGTAGCTAGAAATAATTTACTCCTGCATGGACCCAGTGCTAAACAGGCAGGTTTGGCAGATGTCTCAATGTTTGTTGCAATGCACAAAGGGCTGATGGACACATTTGGTCTGTGGGAATGTGAGTATTAATCTGAATACTGTCATTTCAAACGCTTCACAAATCACAAAGCATTTTTGCTCCACAGGTGTATTACACTGGGGAGCACTGACCACTCTGTGCCATGTCTAATGTCTACAAAGATGAACAGAGCTCAGAGAGCTAAGGCTCAGCTTTCTAGCCTGGGCTCAGGCAGATCTGCAGGGAATCTCAGGCTTCCTGCCTTTGCGAGTTGTAAATATGGGTGATTTATTGAACCTTACACAGCCTCATTTTTATATGAAAATTAGGAGAATAATAGATCATATCTCATAAAATTGTGCAGGGATTTAAGAAGATAGTATAATAGAGTGATTAACATAGCGAGAGTTAACAGTCTATGTATTTTAGCTATTTAATTATATTAAAGAGACTTTATAACCAAAAAGGAATTATGATGATGATGATGATTTTCATTTTATGTGTCCAGAAACAGAGCATCAGCAATGCAAAGCCACTTGGCTGAAGTCACAAATGTCCTGAAGTCTTGGGTCCAGGTTCTGAACTTCAAACTGTGTCTTGTTTCCAGGCTCTTGGGGTGGTTCCATGAAAGGGCTGGGGCTGGGTACCTCTATGGGAGGGACCCTGTCTGTGTCCATAAGAAGTTTCACTGCAGAACGTTTTTAAAAATGAATTCAAGAAGAGAGTTTCCAACTCTTTTATTTCCATTTTCATCTGTGTGAACAACAACAAAAAAGTGTGTGTATTACAAGCCTAACTTACAAGGATTTGACAGACGGAGTCCCTTGTACTATTTGAGTTACTAATGGGATAGCAAACAGTTCCTGTAATTTACTTTGTACTTTGATAATGTCTTGGCTGGAAGGGTCACACAGGCCTTTCCAAATATTGACTTATTTCCCCCTCCTAACATTTCTAAGGGGCCAGAGAATGTTAGCATTCCCTTTGTTTTACAGATGAGAAAACTGAGATCTAAAAAGGTTAGGTGTCCTACCAAGGTCACCCTGCAAGCCAGTGTGCTGTCCAATCTGCTGCTCCCAGCTACAGTCGCTCTTGGAACCCATAGAAGGAAATTTGTCCAGGATGTTTTTCATCCTGACCTGGAACTGCCACCACATCTCATTTGTGTTAGTTTTGTATACATCTCAAGCAATGCCTGGAATGAACAAAACAAGGGCATATGGCAAGCTTGGCCTCTTCAAGACTGTGGAGCTGAAAAAGGTGAATGGATGGGAGCAAGCCTAATTAAAAAATGTATTAGTTGCAAGCAAATGTTATTTATCACAGTAAGTGTAAGTGGGGAGGGTTGATTTATTTGTTTTAAAAGTTAGGTGGAACGATGTAGGGAAAAATGTACACACAAGTTGACCAGATTTCAGCAGTTCTTCTGAAGACAGGGAATTAAGTTAGAAACCAGTATTTACTGAGCTATAGGCATCAGTTTAGAAGCTTTCACTCAAGTTGTCTCATTTAATCATCACAACAACCCTGGTTTCTGTACAATGTTATGCTTTGAGATGGAGAAGAGAGAGAGCCTAAATAATAAATCACTTCTTCTTTCACATGCTTATGCAAAAGCCACCTTCCCACTGAGACCTTCCCTTTCCAGGTGACTGCTACATCCCTAGTGCCTAAAGGAGAGTGTCCAGTATACAATCGGACTCAGAAAACATGTATCGAATTAATGAACAAATGCATTCATGTTCTCCTGACAACTCATAGCTCTCTTAGTAAAGTGAAAATATATTCGTAATTTTAAATCTATTTGTGTGGTCATTTGATTAAACTCTATCTCATCTTCTAGAAAGATCTATGAAAATAGAGAACGTTTGATCAAGGTCAAACAGTGAAAAAGTGATATAGCAAGATTTGGAATATTTTCCTTTATTCAAAAACTATTTATTGAACAACAGACATTATTGCTGCCTTCATGGGGCTTGCTATTTAGTGTGCCCTTCTCATGACAATTCATTTGCATTATAATATTTAAATCGTAGTTTAGACATGTCTTACAAGTAAGAAACTTTAACATTTGGAGACTTTACTTTTCTAAAATGTAGGGAAGAAGCAGGAAAATAAGCTAGAAAAATCCCTTTCCAGTTAAAATAATCACAAAATTTGCCAACATGCAAGTCTCTAAGATCATAATTCACCTTCCATGTACTCTTAAATACCACAGAACTATCCTGTCATCTTAAGGTCATTCCTCCTCTTAAGTTCATGTCCTAATCCTTCTATCGCTAAGCCTTGCAGCTTCTTTTAATTTCAATCCTATCTCTCTATCCCAACTTCCATTAACTTAGTTTTGACATTGTGGGTTGCAATCTCGGACATGTCCTCTCTTAACTGGTCTCTCTGCCTTCGCATTTTTTTTTTTCTAGCGTAGGTTTGAAAATTGAAATAAATAGGACAGGTAAAGTAGAAGTCCCAAGCAAACCTCATTGTAAGAAAATGATACTAATCCCAATCTGGTGTTTGGTGGTGGAGTCTTCTATAGATGCCATCCCCAGTCAAGCCTCCCCTCCACCCCCATCAATGGAAAAATTGTCTTCCATGAAACAGGAACTGGGCCTCACAGCAGGAGGTGAGTGGTGGGCAACCCAGCAAAGCTTCTTCTGTGTTTACAGCCACTCCCCATGGCTCACGTCACTGCCTGAGTTCTGCCTCTCCCCTACCCGCAATTTGTGGAAAAATTGTCTTCCATGAAACCCATCTCTGGTCCCAAAAAGATCAGGGACCACTGGTCTATAGCCATCTGTAGTAAAACAGAATGGATAAAACCCTCACCATATGGTTCACTTCTTATTGAGCCTGCCTCTTGCAGATTTAGCTTCTAACTCAACAGTAACACAATTCCCTGAGCACTCATCCTCAAGCCATCTCCTGATTGCTAAACTTTACTTTTTAATGAAAGATGAACTCATTTGGTATGGGGCTTTCAAGACTCTTTCTTTTCCCTCCGCTTCTTTTTTTTTTTATTATTTCATAATATTATGGGCGTACCTATGCTTTGGTTACATAAATTGTGTTTGCACCACTGGATTCAGAGCTACAAGGGTGCCCATGCCCCAGACAGCACGCACAACACCTGTGAAGTGTGGATTTATCCATCCTCTCCTCCCCCTGCCCAACACCCAGTGAATGTTACTTCTGTATGTGCACATAAGTTTTGATCAATCAGTACCAATTTAATGGTAAGTAAATGTGATGTTTGTTTTTTCATTCTTGTGATACTTCACTTAGAAGAATGGCCTCCAGCTCCATCAAGGATAATACAAGAAGTAGTTCACCATTTTTATGGCTGAGTAGTACTCCATGGTATACATATACCACATTTGATTAATCCTCTCATGTATTGATGGGCACTTGGGTTGTTTCCACATCTTTGCAATTGTGAATTGAATGAAAGTGTTTTTTTTATAGATTGTCTTTTTTTCCCTTTGGGCAAATACCCAGTAGTAGGGTTGCTGCATCAAATGGTAGTTCTACTTTTATTTCTTTGAGGTCTCTCCATACTACTTTCCATAGAGGTTGTACTAGTTTGCAGTGTCACCAGCAGTGCACAAGTGTTCCTATCTCTCCACATCCACGCCAACATTTATTGTTTTGGGATTGTTTGATAGAAGCCATTCTCACTAGAGTTAAGTGATATCTCATTGTGGTTTTGATTTGCATTTCCCTGATGATTAGAGATGTTGAGCATTTTTTCATGTTTGTTGCCCATTAGTCTATCTTCTTTTGAAAATCAGCAAGAAAAAAATCAAACACCATTACAAAGTGGGCAAAGGACATGATCTAGGCTCTTTAAAATCTATTCCCTAACTAAGTCTGTTTCTCATTCCTTGCCACTATACTGTATTTCTTTGTTAGTGTGGCTGTCTTCTTATTGGATGTGTATTTCCCCAAACATGAGCTGTGCAACACTAGAGAAATGAGAGTTATTTTTATATTATGCCCCATGATATACTTTATAATAGTTAGAGACAAATGGAGAAAATTCTCCCTCTCATTCCCTTCACTCCTTCCGATGGCTTTAAAGAGAAAGTCTAAGTTTTGTGCTAGTATGCCCTTAACAACTCTCTTGTACTTGGTAATCTCCTTTATTTATCAAAGAGACAGTAAATCCGAGTTTGGAGCCTTCAGCACACCATGTAGCCAGGTTGATTTTCATCATATTGCTATTTTAATTTGGATTTGATTACCTTTTATTTATGGCAAGTGAGACTGGTTTTCCATTAAGTTGAGACAAAAATAATTTCTTTTCAAATAAGTTTATTAAGATGTGAAAGTATACATAATTAAAGAATATCATATGAAAAAGAAAGCCTGGCTAAGTGAAAAGAATATCCAACCAAAGTTTCCACACTAGTAAAATTTTGCTTTACTTGAATCTGTTTTCCGTAAAAGGAGCCCATTAGGGCTTAAATGCTTAAATTAGCAAAACATTACTAAAATTAATTATGTAACATTTCTAATTAATAAAATTGATTCAAGTGGAGTATAAAATGTTTTATCAACTTGCCCTTTTAGAAATAAGGATGGGTATAATTTGATCAATAAATAAGAAAATAAAGAAAAATAAGAGAAAACATTAAATAATAATAAAGGGAGCACAAAGATGAGAAAACCGTGAGGGGACATTTGAATGATGGGAGTTTAAGAAATACCACACTATAATGAAAGTTCCTTCTGTTAGAGCATAAACCATATCTGTTCATTTCTCCATCCCCCAAATTCAGCGTGCTGCATCGAAGGCTCTCATAAGCACTTGTGGAAGGGGGAAGAAAAGCTCAGGTTCCATGGCGCACTATTGAAACCCTGCTCAGTGAACACTTCAAATCCTTTGCCGCTCTCTCTTTACGTAGATTTACCTCAGAGTTACTGCAGGTTTCAGACCACTGCAATAAATAGAATGTCACGATAAAGTGAGTCACAAATGTTTTGAATTCTCAGTGCATATAAATTTATATCTACACTATACTTTAGTCTGTTCAATGTGCAATAGCAGTATGTCTAAAAAAGGAACAATGAACATACCTCAACTAAAAAGTGCTTTATTTCTAAAACAATTCTAATGATCGTCTGAGCCTTCAGCAAGTCATAATCTTATGCTTGTGGAGGATTGTTGGTTGCTGACAGATCAGGGAGGTGGTTGCTGAAGGCTGGGGTGACTGTGGGAACATCTTAAAATAAGACAACAATGAAGTTTGCTACAACAGTTGACTCTTCCTTTCACAAAAGATTTCTCTGTAACTTGTGAAGCTATTTGGTAGCATTTGACCCGCAGGAGAATTTCCTTCAAACCTGAAGTCAATCCTCTCAACCCTGCCACTGCTTTATTAGCTAAGCAGATGTAATATTCTAAATCCTTTGTTGTCACTTCAACAAAGTATTCACAGCACAGGAGTAGATTCCGTATCAAGAAATCACTTTCTTTGCTCATCCATGAGAAGTGACTCTTCATTGATTCAAGTTTTATTGTGAGATTGCAGCAACTCAGTCACATCTTTAAGCTCCACTTCAAATTCTAATCCTCTTGTTATTTCCACCATATCTGCAGTTACTTCCTCCACTGAAGTTTGAACATTCTTAAATCCATCAATCAAAGTTAGAATTAACTTCTTCCAAACTTCTATTAATGTTGATATGTATACTTTCTCCCATGAATCACAAGTGTTCTTAATGGCACCTAGAATGGTGAATTCATTACTTTGCCCAAATCCACCAGATGGGTCACTATTTAACGCAGCTATAGCCTTACAAAATATATTTGTTAAATAATAAGTCTTGAAAGTCAAAATCACTCCTTGATCCGTGTGCTACAGAATGAATGTTGAGTTAAGAGGCACAAAAACAACATTCATCTCCTTAAACAGCCCCATCAGAGCTCTTGGGTAACTAGGTGAATTATTAATATTAATGAACAAGAATATTTTGAAAGGAGTCTTTTTTCTGAGCTGTAGGTCACAACAGTAGGCTTAAAGTATGCAGGAAATCATGCTGTAAACAGATGTCCTATCACACATGCTTTGCTGTCACATTTATAAAGCACAGGCAGCGTAGATTCTCAAGGGCCCCAGGATTTTTGGGATGGTCCACTGGCATTGGTTTCAACTTAAAGTCACCAGCTACATTAGCTGCTAACAAGAGAATCAGCCTGTCCTGTGAAGCTTTCAATTCAGGCATTGACCTCTCCTCTCTAGCTGTGGAAGTCCTAGAGAGCATCATCTTCCAACAGATGGCTGTTTTATGTACATAGAAAATCTGTTGTTTAGTGTAGCCACTTTCATCAATGATTTTAGCTGTACCTTCTGGATAACTTGCTGCAGCTTCTCCACCGGCACTTGCTGCTCTACCTTGCACTTATATGTTGTGGGAATGGCTTGTTTCCTTAAGCCTTTTGAACCAATCTCTGCTAGCTTCAAACTAATCTTCCGCAGGTTTCTCACTTCTCTCAGCCTTTGTAGAATTAGAATTAGGGTCTTGTTCTGGATTAGGCTTTGGATTAAAGGAATGCTGTGGCTGGTTTGATCTTCTATCTAAATCACTAAAATTTTCTTCATATCTGCAATAGGCTGTTTCACCTTTTTATTATTTCTGTGTTCACTGAAGTAGCACTTTTAATTTCCTTCAAGAACTTTTTCTTTGCATTCATAACTTGGCTAACTGTTTGGCACAGGTCTAGCTTTGGCCTCTCTCAGCTTTTGACATGCCTTGCTTACCGAGCTTATTCATTTCTGACTTTTGATTTAAAGTAAGAGACATGCGACTCCTCCCTTTACTTGAACAGTTAGAGGCCATAATTAGCCCCATTTCAATATTGTTATGTCTCAGGGAATAGAGAGGCCTGAGGAGAGAAAGAAAGATGGGGAAACGCAGGCTGGTGGAACAGTCAGAACACACATAACATTTGTAGATTGAGTTGGCTGTCTTAACATTGGTGTGGTTTGCGGTGCCCCCAAACAATTGCAATTGTAACATCAAAGGTCACTATAACAGATATGAATAATGAAAATGTTTAAACTATTGTAAGAATTATTAAAATGCAACACAGAGACATGAAATGAGTACAGGTTGTTGGAAAATGGCACCAATAGTCTTGCTCAAGGCAGAATTGCTACAAGCCTTTAATTTGTAAAGAACAGTATCTGTGGAGTACAATAAACTGAAGTGCAATAAAACAAGGTCTGCCTATAGTCACCTAGCAAAATCCCAATTTGTTGTTAAGTCCAACAATCTGCACATTTCATGCCTGCACTTGGGACAGTTGATATGGCTTGTGAAAAATACACAAACCTTAATAACTCATCTCACATTATATGACCTAATCTTAAGTGGGCAATGAGGCCCCCTGAAGATTCAACTGTATTTCCCTTGTCCATCCCCTTTCAATGTCTTAAACAGCTATCGCATTCCCCTCTTCTTATCCTTCCAATTCCCCCCCACCTTTCTCATTGTCAGATAATGAGCATTTTCCCCTATTACAATGAAATCAGAACCAATCAGAAGAGAACTTCTTCACTCATAGAGTCACCTGTAACAATCTGTTGGTTTCATAAATTCTATTGTCCTTAACATTATTGGGGATGAACTGTCTGCTCTCAAATCCAAGACCATTACCTCCACTTGCACCCTAGATTTCCTCTCCTCTCCTTACTTGAGGACATCATTCCAGGAAATTTCCTCTCTCCTGCATCCCATGCCATCTCTACTGATTCATTCTTGTCAGCCTCGAATATGTTGTAAAATAAAATATCTTTCACCTCTTGGCCTCACATTTATATCATTTTTCTTGACTCCTTTACAGAAAACTATTTTCAGTTTATCTCATTTTGTCTCTGGAACTCTTCCCAATCTGTTTTTCACCAAAACAACTTTGATCGAGGTCACTAATGACTTTCATTTACTCAAATTCGACAGCCATTCTTAGACCTCATCTTAGGTGGCCTACCTGCAATGTTTGACACAGTTAACCATCATCACCTTCTTAAAGCACTTTCTTCACTTGCTTTTCAGAAATCCACCCTCTCTCCTGGTTGTCCTCCTTCCTCAATCTCATTTTCCAGGTTTATTTTCATCTTCTCTACCTATAAAATAGTTGGGAGGCCCCAAGGTTTAGTCCCTAGACCTTTCTGTTTTATTAAACTTACTCTTCAGCTGATTTAACTAGACACAAAGATTTACATGCCATCCACATGCTGACAATTACTATTTATACCTCTAGCTCAGACCTCCTCCCAAAAAACCGGATGTGCATATGCACCGGCCTACTCGACACCTCCATTTGGATACTCAACAGGCATCTTAAATTCAGAATGGCCAAAATCACCTTCTACTGTCATCTCTTCTTAATCTGCTTTTACCACAACCTTCTGCGTTACAGCTCTTGGCAACTCCACCCTCCCATTGCTCAGGCAAAAATCTTGGCATCACTCATTGCTTCACTCTTTCTTCATACCCCATATCCAATCCATCAATAAGTCTTGACTCTTTTGCCTTCAGAATATCCCCAGAGCCTGACCAGCTGTGAGTATTTCACAGCTGTCTCTTCCCTGGCTGACGTCTACACCTCCTAAACAATTTTTTCTTTCCTGATTCTATCTTTGCTCTTAATATTCTATTCTTCACACGACACCCTGAGTGATCCTTATAAAATGTAAGTCAGTTCATGTCACTCCTCTGCTCCAAAGTTTCTGGCAGCTCCTCCTGTCCTGGCCAGGAGGTCCTGGGTGATCTGGTCCCACTGACTCCCTGACCTCATCTTTTACTATGCTCCTTTTGGCCCGTCTTCTCCAGCTGTGTTGTCCTCTCTGCTCTTCCAAACACCTTCTCACCTCATTTGCATTTACAGTTCCCTCTGTCTGGAACATCATTCCTTTAAGAAAATATATGCCTTTTCTATTTCTGGTAAAAGTCACCTTCACATGGAGATAGTAAGATCCTCGATGACCTCCTATATTGAAGAATAATACTTCCCATGACTTTCCTGACACAATCTATACCTCTTTCTCTGCTTTATTTTATACCATAGCAATTATTTCTCATATATACATGTGCATATGCTTACATATATAGTATCCATACATTCTAGTTGGGAAGATGCAGACAATAAACAAATAAATGTATACAAAATGAGTAGATACACATTGAATAAGCCCAAGTAGCTTGTATGCATGCTTGTTGTGTATATACTTGTTTGTTTATCACCTGTCTTTTCCTAGCTAGTGTGCAAGTGCCGTGAGAATAGGGGTTTTACCTGTTTGATTCATGGCTATATCCCCAGCACCTAAAACAGTGTCTGGCACATAACAGGCTCTCAATCCTTATTTTTTGAATAAGTGAAGAGAAAAAGGAAGGAAGATCAAACACTTGTACTGTCCACATCTTATACTTTTAGATCCACATTATATTTGAAATGATACTGCCTTTTTCGGAGATTTTTAAAATTTATTCAATAGGTATGTTTTGGATGTCCCAGATCCCTGCCCTTGAGGAAGGAAAGGAGAAACAGACAGAAGTGAAGGAGACATACAGTATTCTGGAGGGCGTCAGCCTAGAGAATGCAATACACCTTTCCTCTAACTGTTCATGCTCATCTGTTGAGACTCAGTTCACATGTAACATGTGCCCTGACCTTGCAGTCATAATTAAACATCTCTTTCCCTTCATTTTTGTCATACCCAAGGGTTTCAAACAGGCAGCCCAATGCTCTTAAAATGAGAAAGCTACAATTTAAACAATGAAGATCTGGCTACACTGGACTCTCCCCTCAGGACGACAAAAACTGACGGGAGTTGAGTACAGTCTCACGTGACCCAGCCTCTCCCGCAGGACAGTTCTTTTTATTGTTCCTTTATTTTTTGCAACCCATGCTCTTCGCCCCTTCATCCGTCTCACCTGGCCTGTCTCTGTGGGCATCTGAGTTTGAGATCCCTGTCGGAGCACTTTGTTCTTACCATTATTAGAGTCTGCATTGCATTGCATAGGGTTAATTGTATAAACGCCCGCCACTTCATCAGCCCATTAGCTACTTAGATTTATTCATCTCTGTATCCCTAACTCCTAGCACACAGCTGATGTGGAGTGCACATTCCCCATGTTTTTGAAAGAAAATAAATAAGGCTTGATGATCTTATTTTATTTATGTATTTATTTTTGCCATTACAGACAGGACCCAGTCAAAGGCTCTATGTCAAGCAGACATATCGGCCACAACAACATGTAATTCCTGAGAGCTTTACAGAGAGGAAAAGAATAAAGATCTATAAAAAAAAAAATAAAACATACATAAGAATTCCTACCACACAGCAGTCTAAGGCCAGGCAATGGAAGATAAATACACTACACACTTATGTTGACCCTGAAGTCACTATATGGTGTAATTAGTGATAGTGACAATGAATATGTTTCTGCCAGATTCAAATTATGTGATGGAGTCTACATGATAGCTTCATAAAGCTAGGAAGTATGCGAGATATATTAGGGAGAAAATGTATCCCATAATCCTGAACACTAAATTATTTGGAAGATTTAGCCCCATGGCCTTACTTATTTCCAGAAAACTAAGGTTTTACTGTAAATTTGGAATATCTGAAAGCTTGCCAACCATTTAAATTTCTAATTGCCTGCTATAATTCTTTAAAAACTGAGAATCTTACTCGCTTAATTTTAATAGCTTGTATGAGAATTCATTGAGCATTTGGAATTTTTAAAAAAACATCCTTTGCTGAAAAAGTATAGTAGATATCAGGGGAAAATAAAAGCTCTTAAGAGATAGCAAATACTTAGAAAATAGTCTTGCAATACAGAGTATTGGCATGACAACCATCTCCGTCTGTCTGTTTCTCCTCCCTTACTTCCTCCTTATTTTTCTTTTATCCTCCATTGCCTGATCTTCTGCTTCCAGTGTTGAAATTTGCATATCAAGATTTAAGTAAGTTTGTACTCCACTAAATCTTGCCTTGCAGCTGAAACATTAACAAAATTCTACCCTGGAAGGCTGTTGACATGCTGTTAACACCCAAACACTGTGGCAGTAACCAATCTGGTAGGGTAGATTCACTTTTAGACAGGAAATGATAGAATCTTGTTCAGAGCTCTCTCCCATGCAACTCAACCTAGTTTTATGCTGATGATTCTGAAGGTCTGATCCTGCTCACTGATAGTGCTCTGTAAATTCTTAAGTATGGTTAGTTATGATAACTGGGAAACCTTGCTTTTAAAAGAGCTCAAAGTGTGTTCAAATTTTCGTTATAGCTATTGCCAGCAGAATTGTCAGACACGGCTTGGGTCTTTGAAATGAGTCCGATTGAAGTACAAAGATAGGAGTGGAATGAAGTCCAGAGGTAATTTGCATACAGCCTGTGTGTTCACTCAGTTGTTCCACTGCATGATAGCACCCTCAAAAATATTTGAAAATCTAAGGTGAGTGTGAGGGTAGGTGAGAGTGTATATGTGTGAGAAGAGATGAGACTGGGGGAGACAATAGGAGAGGAATTTAGAGTAATCACAATAGGCTGATTAGATTCTGAGAATGTGACAAAATGACAAGAGTTTTAAATGCATTATATCATTTAATTCTTTCAACAGCCTCATAAGGTGGGTATTGTTATCATTCCCATTGTATAGATGATAACTGAAGCTTATGTAAGTTGTATACCTTGCTTAAATTTATACAACTATTAAATGACAGGGCCTGAATATAAACTCATACTTTTCTAACTCCTGATTTTAAATTCGTAACTACATGAACCAATTCAGTTCCTTTTAGCAAGCCACTAGTGGGAGATCAGAAAAACAAAGATAGACCCAGTGACCTCCTCTAAGTACCCACCTAAGTCCACCATTCCCTGGACTACTGCTGCAAACTAAGGCAGACATGAGAAGAGCTGAGTCTCCATGTGATCTGTTCATTCACCTCGGGGGTCCACCAACTATTGGTGTTCCCATTTGCTCCTTGATAGAACGAATAGGAAGTTCATGAAGCTGAACACGTCTTTAGGCATGAGGAAACTGGAAACCTGAATGAGTCACTTGCTTTGGAGACCTTTAAAAACTAAAACAAAATGGCAAGTATTTTTTTTAAAAAATTACTGAGTACCTCTTCTGCTGATCACTGTACTTGATATACATGTATGTGTGTGTATATAAAAAACATACATAGAGATATAAATGTGTGTATATCTATATGCGTAGATATACAAATATTTATATGTCTATATCTGTACGTCACCAGTGATGGAGGCGTTCTTTCCTTTTCAATTAAGAACACTGAATCTCAGAGGTTAAGAAAATTGCTTAAGGATATAGACTTAGCAAGTGAGTTATCTTGTGACTTTGAGCATATCACAGAACCTTCCTAAGCCTCAGCTAACCCCTCTGGAAAGTGAGGATAACACCGGCCACAAGAAATGGATGAAATATTGTACATAAGGCTACCTCTGGGCCTGGCACAAACCAGTGGCTCATTGTATGTAAGCGGAAATCAATCTGGATGCCCTGACCATCCACTGCCACCTTCATGTAAGTGGACACTGGGGAACTTAGAGCTATGCTCTGTCTCTGGAACTTTGGATCTGCTGTAGAAGTGACAGTACACGCTATTGGAGTGGATTATCTTTGACACAAGCAGAAATCAGAATATAGCATGCCACCTTAATTACACTTTAATTGAACTGCAATATACATCACCATTTGGCATAGGACCTTTGAAGTCCAGCATCCCCACCCTGCCTCAGAGGAATGTGTGCCGTTACCACTAGCATAATTGTTGGAGCCCCTGACACGTTCCCAGCAGCAGATATTTCAGCAGGTAGTAGAGATAATTAGGAGAAGATTTTGATCTTGCTGACTTCTGATGTAAAGCAAAGTATCAAGGGACATGAATGGAGAGACAATCAAGTCATATTAAAGTCGATCATGAAAGCTCCCTTTAATATGAGGGACAAAAAGCAGTAAAAACAAAGCAATTTTCAATTTGAAGAAGAAAAACTGCTCTCCTTTGATTCCTGATATAATATGACAGGGAAACAAAGCACTCAGACAAATCACTGTGTATGGTAATTTTCTTTCTCATTTGAAATTTTTTTTGAGTGTATGACAACCAAGTTGCTGCTGCTTTAAAAAGTTCATTCACTTTGTTCAAGTAACAAATGTTTATTAAATGCCTGACACGTGCCAGGCACTGTGTTAGGCTCATGGCCCTTTGCACTCAGCTGTTCACAGTGTACTGGGGGAGATGGAAATATTTTCAGGTCATGAGAGAGTAGAGTGTTAGGAATCAAGTATGTTAAGCAAGAGGACCATTAAAGCCAGGAAGGAGCTCATGGAGAGGCACAGAGGTATAAGGAAGTTCAGGGAACGGTACAAAGTTCAGTTTATCCCCATCGTGGTGTAGGTGGCAGAGTTGTGAGAAGTGAGGACAGGTGAGGCAGGAACAGTCATGTGTGCTGTGCTGAGGCATTTGTGCTTCTGCTTAAGGGAAAGAGGAAATCTTTGAGTGGATTTGTAGAGTTGTATTTATTTCTTTGAACATCTCCAAATTTATGAATTGAAGAGCAACGACTTTGATGGCAGGCAGGCTAGTTAGGACGCTGTTACAATCAGCAGGAGAGAAATCCTAAGGGTCTGGGATAAGAGAGTGGTAAAAATGGCAGGAAGAAAAGAGAAAGCTAGAGAAAAATCTATCTTCTTTGAAGCTGAATTCAGAGTAGATTTTACTAATGCCTAAAACTATAATTTAAGGAAAAAATAGAGGCTTCTACATTGCTCATACTTAATGGAAATGGTAATAAGACAACCTTTGCTTAATATATGGGACTTTGGTGATCTTGACACAATTCTTTAAGTAGATTAGATTTTTATAAAGTGAATCACATTTGAATATGTCAGAAGAGCTTGTGATTTTAAAATATTCCTATGATGACTGATTACAGTATAGATAATAACCTTTTAACTTAGTTGTTTATTTCATTTCAATTTTTGTATTTGGGATTAGTTCAACACATATTTTGTAGGCCTTTGCCACTAATTCAATTTTATTTGATCAGATTATATACTCTGGTATATAATAATATGAGGATATCTCTTGTTCACTATAGTAGTATTAAACCTGATTGCTTCAGTTTCAGCAATTTTGGCTAATATTAGTGGTTTACCTAATGCTCGATGATCCATTTACTATAAAAAGGTAATTTTGTAAATGGCATAAAAAGTGATTGTGATGGACAAATAGATGGATGGACGCATAAATAAGAAAATAGTGATAAGTAAACAGACAGAGAAATATAGAATTTGTAGACTTACGCCTTCAATAATCTCTAGATATTAATGTCCTGTGAGGAAATGGGGGCTCAGAAATTAGCCACAGAAATTGCTAGTAGCCATAAATGGATTAGAATTCAGATCACATAATAAATAATTTAATGCCACTTACCCACATGATACTGATAATGGATAGATTTTAGACAGGTGATAAATAGATGGTAAAAGGACTTTATACGTCTGTAGCAATCCAAGATAACAGCAAAAGAAAAGTTAAATGAAGAAAACGGTGGCTCCATTAATATTCCACATAACAGCTAGTTTTGAAATTAAAAAATATATATAATGGTGTTGCATAAAAGAAACCACCACGCATTGCACATAGATTGTCTCCTTTAATCTTCATAATCAACCGAGCATTTAGGCATTATTACCTTCCTCATACAAATTAGAAAATTGAGAATCAGAGACATTGAATGACACACCCAGCATCATTCACTTCTTTTAAAGTTGAAGAAGCAAGTGAAACCTAACTTTCACAACTCCATAGCCGTGCCCAAACACCTCCCATTGAAGCTGGGATTCTGCAAGCCAGTTCTTCCGCTACTCTGATGTGAACACTACCATGAATGCCTTCTGTTTGCTTTTATGGAACTGTTTTTGAACTTGTCTCCATGTGGTAAGTGAATGAGTTACTGGAACATTTCCTTGTTTAACACTTTGTAGGTAATAAATAATTTTCTTCCAATAATTCCAAATGCAATGTTTTGAAGAGCTCAAAGCCATGTGTGGGCGTTTGCTGAAATGTCTCAATTACTTAATCATGTTCCCATGACTGAATACAAGAAGAAAACATAGTAGGTCAGATCAGTGGTCCATTCTGCCCGGTGTACAGCACTAATGCTGACATGAAAGGATCATTTGTCATTTGGGCTCCATACTGTCGAGTTCAAAAGATTCATCAACTGCCCAAGCAGGTCGAGCTTGTCCTAATTACAAATTGTAAGTCAGCTATTCATCATTTTAGCACAACACTTTTAGAATGTTTTGGTGTAAATTTATGTAGATTTTATTCATTTATGCATCTGTTAACTCAAAAACATTTATCGAATGCCTTCTGTATACCACAAAATTTCCAAGATATTGGATTCAGATATGACTAACACTCACTGTCCTTCAAAAGTCCAGGTAAAAAGACAATTATTGATGGGTTATGATGGAGAATAGCAGGGGGTATTATAGAATCACGGTATAGGGGTTGTGTTTCCCTGCTGGAGGTGGGTGCTTCAGGTAGCTACAGCCCCTTTATCCCAACAGAATGAACACACAAAAAACAAATATGCCCTGAACCCACCTCTTGGAGTGAAGACCAGCTGACTCACTCACAGCCTGAAGCAAAGGCCTCCTTCCAAGCTCAGTTTACATCAGCCAAATGGTAGTAAAACCCCATGACCATGAGGACAAATGTTTGCCGTTCATAAGCCTTTTGTTTGGGTTTGTTTTCCTTTATTCAGCATGATTGCAACAATGGCTGGCTGACACCAAATGTAGGGCCCTGGCACATGAAAGATTCTCAATACATGGTACATCCAACTTTTCTTATTCTTCTCCTGGCATCGAGAGTTTATTGAAAGTGGACCGTGTGTTTTAGTGAATCTGTGACTACACTATGTTTAAACAAAATAGTCTACTGTTTCGTCACCAAAAAGTATCTACCTGCACATCACAGGGAGGCAAACTGAGGCACAGAGATTCACCATGGTGCCTAAAATCCATCTAAATATATAAGACATACAGGGTGAAGTGCTGCCTGTGAGAACTATGCCTAACATGCAATGGAAGCTCAATATAGACATTTACTGCTCTCTCAGAGGAGAAGGAGAAGATACCTGGGAAGATGGAGAGGCCTGGCTGGGCTTCTGCTTTAGACCCTGGGGACTATGCTCTGGCAACAGGCCCAAACATCAGGAGCCAGAACGTAGATGAAAAGAGGTACCAAATGATTCTTAGGAGAACCTTCGCAACCATTACTGGGCAGGCAACCGAGCTTCTCTGTTGATGGCATCTGTTCTGAACCCCAGATAAAGGAGAAAGACTATTCTCACAGCTCCCTCTAAGAGACAGAAAGGGCCTGGTTTGATTTGGTGCTTTTCTTTACTTTTAAAAAGGGAGAAGCTCAAACTGGTTGCAAGCACACTACATCAAAGGTGAACTGTCAGGTTTCCTTTCTCTGCAGCGTCCCGTGAAATGGCCTGGCGCAGGAGCCTCTTGCCCTTTAACCATGTTATCTCCTCACAGGTTAAAAAAAAAGGGCACATGGACTTTTACACTTTTTACTCATGCTACAAGTATGTGCTGACCCCTAAATTTGTGGCAGCAAAGGATTTATTAATAGAATGTGGTCAGGACTGTGAGGGGAAAAGAAAAGAAAATTAACCATCCACTGAGGGCCAACAATGGCACTTCTTTTCCGCATTTTACTTTAAATCCTCACAACAGCCCTATGGGGAAAGTAGAGTCTTTTATATTTTAAAAACCGAACAAATGTAGCCTCACACTGGTTTTCAGGAGATAAACTCTACAGCAGAGATGTGCAAACAGGAAGTTTGCTGGGACGTGCCTTTGGGAATCATGCCTGTAAGGAAGAGATGGAAGCTGGGCCAGCAATAGGAGAGAGGGAACCTCTACACTGTCGCAATAGAGGCCTCAATTGATTCTATGAGGAGCTCTTAACTTGTCCCATCTGAGACAGGGAGCTGAGATACATCCAGATAATCACACAAATTGAATTATTTTATCAATTTCATATTATGAATATTCGGGAGGAAGAATGTCACTAATTTACTTTTTGGTTCCTGCATGAATTCATTGGTTCATTCATTCATTCACACTTAGGAGCCCCTACTAAGTGCTAGAAACTATGCTATATAAACCCTGAATATTCATGAAATATACTTTTTGGCCTTTGAAGGCTTTATAGTCCAGCTTTGGGAATGTCTAAGTACATAGGGTTTTAAAAAAAAAGGTCAAGAAAAAAATACCTATTTTAAATCTTGTATCAAATTAAAACAAGGAAGGACCTAATCTGTAGACAAATTTTCCCTTAAGGCTACAGGAAATCCTTGAGGGACAAGAAGACACTTGTATAGAGGACTTGAGTATTCTCTTCTCCCTTAAAAACCACTCTTTGTGGGTAGGAACTAATTAAAGAGTATATTTTGCTGTCTCATCTCTGTTTGATGGATTTGGCTCTGCACAGAGGCCAGAGTCTGCTTGGATTGCTTCTGAATTTGCCCTGCATCAACTGCAATCTCTAGACTCCTATCTCTGCCACAGGAAAAAAAAAATGTAGTTACTATGAATAATAACCCTTTACATGAGGCAACTCTGAAGAAAGTAGATTGGAAAATAAAGACTGAGCTAAATAAAAATGTCATGATAGGTAAAAAGTCCTTTCAGTATTTTTCCACTGGGATCCTTAGCCCATTATCCATCAATATTTTGGGCTTACAGCAGACAATGTAATTAGCATGACACCATTTGCTGAGACCTCCACAGACATGAAAAACTACAGTTCTGGCTCCCGAGCATCCTTGTCAGCAGAGCAATGTGAACTAAGTATATATAACTAGAAATACTTGCTAAGGTTTCAACCAGTTTGTAATAAATATGACACACCAACAGCATGTTGACTTCTGAATCTATTGTTCTGTCCAAGATGAAACTTGTGGGAGACTACTACCATATATACTGGACCACCTTACACAATGAAAGTAAAAGAAATAAGAATGATTTGGTGTTAATAGAAGAAGGGGGAGTTGATGTTTAAAGAAAGTTCAACTGTGGTTGAATTATGCTAATCTAATTTCTTAGACACAACCAAACCAACAAGCTTCATCACTAAAAGAGAGTAAAAGAAAAACCCCCTGGAGACTAAGAAGTGTGTCTCATTCATGAACTCACTCATTCATTTGTTCATTCAGCGATATGCCAGACATTATTCTAGGAACTGGGGATAAAGTGGTAAATATAAGAAAAAAGATCTTATTTTAATGGAGGTCACATTCTGCTAGAAAATTAAAAAAAAGATCAGTATCCAGTATAAAAATAAAGAATGTAAATATAATATTGAAGAGTGATAAGGGCTACAAAGAGATTAAGGTGCAGTAATTATATAGATAATGATGACAGGGTCAAAGATTTTAGACAGAATGAGAAATATGGGCTTCTCGGAGCAGGTATCATTTGAATGGGGAATGAAGAGAACAGAAGGAAGAAAGGAAGGAAGGGAAGGAAGGAGGGAGAGAGGCAGGGGGAAAGGAAAAAAGGAAGAAAAGGAGCCTTCTATGGGACTCTATGAGGGAGAGACAGAGTACTTCAGGAAGAGGGAGCAGTGTAAAAGCCCTGAGGTGGGAAAAAGTTTGGCATAAATGTGAAAATTCTGGCAAGCCAGTTCACAATCTGTGTACAAAGATGTATGGTGTTCCAGAAGGAGGAGTGCCTGTTCCTAATTTGCCCAGACACTAGATGAGCTTTGGGAGGTCCAGGAGCTTAGAGAGCAAGATGGAGAATGGCAAGGGGTATGGTTGGCAAAGCCAAACAGTGATGTCATTGGACAAGCACCGCACCTAAAGTTACATCCTGACTCGAGTGTTGCCCCTCGGGACAAGGTGATCCAAGGTGAGTCTCTGCTCCACTTAGAGCCGCACCCCTTTTCAACAAAATGAGGGAAATGAACTTGATGCTTCCCAAGGCTCCTTCCCACCACACTCTTCATGAATCTGTGAAACCATTTTTTAAGTGCAATTTAAATCAAGAACTTTAAAACGTCAGGCCTTGGCGATGCCGATGGATAATCTTACCGTGTGATATTCAGCTTTGTTTGTTTAGGCTAAACTAATTAAATCAATTATCTTTTACACAATAGCCAGCAAGCAGTTTTTGAGTGAGATGAGTAAGGGAATTTGGAGACCAAACGTGATGAGAAGGACGATAGAGGGTAGGTGTGGGTCTTTTGCCCTGGATAAAGAACACTTGGCCTCGTCTGCACCAGGTGGTGGCTGACTACCTGGGTTTTCTGGATTTTAAAGATTTAGCTTGTTGTTCTTAGGAACCAATTACAGATTGTCAGAAATTTTTTAATAAGGCAGATAATTGGTTAAGATGCAGTTAGAGCATCCATTGAATGATGAACATGTCTACATTTTCAGAGTACTGGAGAAATATAATTGCATTTAATTTCATTATCCAGATTAGAGGGGAGGTAACCTGTTCATTCTACAAATGAGCAAGTAAAAGCTCAAAGCAGCTAAGGAAATATCTTAAAATTGCTAATTTCCAGCGAAGCCAGGACTAGAATACAGGTTCCCTAATTACAAATCCTGTACTCAGAGATGTGTGTAATTGAATGATATTATAAATATATTTAAATCACAAAGCCCTGGTTCCTTTTGTACCACCAAGACTTCTATTAGGCCAAATAACTCCTTTATGTGAATTAGCAAAAATAAATGAGAAAAGCAGCCCCACGCCAGAGTCCATGGCTTTGTCAGCCTGCTTCGGGTTGGATTGCAACCCTTCTTCACCCCACCCTGGCAGCCCTAGTTATGCAGTATAAAACCTGTGCAGTGCATGCGTGGCAGCCTTGATGCTGATCCACCAATTACCTTTTGGCCATTTGAGGGTATGGAGAATTTTACCTTTTAAGACAAAATAAAAAGAGGAAAAATATTTAAAATATTACTTACATTTCCATTGTGCTTTCCAATGTACTGAACTACTGTCTTTCATAATATTTTAGTTGGTCAAAGGAGCAATCTTGAGAGACAGGATAGAGAAAGGGTTTGTGCCCCTATTCAATTGTTTAGGAAATGAAGATTCAAAGAGATAAAATGAGCTCTCCATGTTCGCACAGTCAGTAATTGGTGGAAATGGATCTTGATACCAGAGCTTCTGATGCCAAATCCAATCCCTTGTTTTCCTTATCTCTGTAGAGAAAGTTAAACCTATTAATTTTATTTTTCTGAATCTAGGACAAGGGATTAAAGTGGATATCTTGGGGAGGAAGTTAAAATATGAGCTGCAATGGAGTTCTGTTGTGATCTGTGGATTGCATTTTTCTGAGGAATCTTGTCATTCTTCAGGTTGAACCAGTTAGTAGTTCCCACACATGAACTGCTGCATTCAGGAAGGGAGGTTAGAATCACCTGCACACTCTTTCTTACCTGTGTGGGGCTCAGACCTGTCCAAGGGCAGGGAAAATGATGTTACTTATAAAACACGTAGGTGTAATTGAAAAACAAAACCAATTATGTTAATTAAGAGTTGCTCAGTTTTTGGAACACAATGAAAGAGTTTTAAAAGTTATAATAATTTTACCAAAATAAACTGTTACATTTAAGAAACAAAACTCCCTCACACTCGGTATTGTGTTTACAGTGCCACAGACATAAACACTGGCTAACAGCCTGTTTTCACTTCTGAGCTCTTTGTGTTGGCGTTATGGAAAGGGACAGAGATATATGACATGCACTTGAGCTCCCAAGTGGTGGGCAGATGATCAGGACAATACATCTCAGCATTAAAAAAAAGTGGGAGGAGACACTCAAGTTCAAATAGAAAATTGCTATGTGCAGATTCAATTTGTTACAGAGTAGCTAATGTCAGCATAAAATTTTATCTAATTTCTGTGCCATTATATTTAGAAGTGTTTACATCTGAGAATTGTAAACAAGCTTCTAGATGACCTGCAAGTCTTGTTAAAATATGTTGGCCTAACTTGAATGGCTCCAATCCTACCACTGACCATTCATTGCTGGGGACATCTGTGGAGGCTCTGAGTCCTAAGCCTTGTCTCAGCATGCAGGACTGCTCAGTGTGCCTTTACTGCTCCTTTAGGATTGGCCCCTGGGAATGGATATTTAGGAACTCCCTGTACTTCCTGGGCCTTCCTTCACTGGAAACTCAAATTTTGGGTTCATCTCACCCCTGCACCTTGTGATCAGAGGCCAGCCTCACAACCACATGTTTAAGTCTGTCCCCAAGTGCCCTGCAAAAGACACTGTTGCCATTCTGAGGAACAGACACCGAGACCTTTGGAAAAAAAAACAAAATGAGCTAGAAAAGCTATGGGCTTCTTTTGGAGGCAAATTCAGATATTAAACAGATAAAACATTTTAAATAAAACAGTAAAAAAAATTTAAGGAGTTTCTATTAGCTCGATTCATTTTGGGAAGAATATTCTCTCTCTTTTCTATTAAAGCATTGAAAATCACACTTTTTTGACTAGAACAAAAGTTGAACTACCAGTGTGCAAGCATAAATGTATGACTGTGTTTTCTTTATGGTCATTTATGAATAAGAAACAATAGACATTCGTTGCTCTTCTGCAGACTCCAGGAACTACTAAGGTCAGCATTTCTCCAAATGAGTTGAGCTGACATATTTGAGCAAGACTGCAATAACCCTTTAGTTGTTATTGATGATATGGTGACAAATGTATCAAAGTGCATGGGAGATTTTTTCTTTAAAATTGAACTTTTTAAGTCAATATGCTTTATGTTGGCCATGTATAAGCTTTCTTTTGCAAAGGAAAGATCTAAAGAGAGCACACGGCTCATCCCTACTACAGGTAATCACATTTGTGGTGCAAGTCTCGTTCATCTGAATGGGAATCCAAGCTATCCGCTGTAGTCCACTAGCCTTGTACTATTTGGCAAGTGCAGTTCTTAATTTTTTTTGCAAGTGCAATTCTTTTGAGCAATACTTGAATTTTTTGATAATTGACCTGCTGATATAAATAAGTACAGTGCAGGCCACTCTCTTTGATTGGTAGGCTTGCAGTCTTAATGACAACGACAGTCCATCAACCTTAATGAGCCACTTAACTGCAAAGCAACTACATTCTCAAGATCAAACCTCAACATTTGGGAAGTAGCGAGCCAGGGCAGGCTGTGGGGACAAAGAATTGGGTTACCTATTGGTTCCACTGCTGGTATGACAGTATTTCTGAAGGAAAAAAACACTGCCAGAACACTTTTATAAAGCAAATGCACACAGTGTGTCTGCATCTTTAACCATAAAGTGATGACTGAGGGAACAGATCTGGAATCATATTACCTGGGCTCAAATCCTGGTCTCACCACTTCTGAATGGTGTGATGTTGAGTAAAGTGTGTAGTGAGCTTCCATTTCCTCTGTAAAACAGAGACTAGAACTTGTCCTAGGCTTGCCAGAGATCAAAATAAATTACATTTTCTAGCACATTTTCTCTCATTCAATAATATTAGCTGTGACAATTTTCTCTAACTTAGAAGAATGAAGACAGACATGCTGAAGTCACTCAAGAAAACTGATAAAAATGCTATCCCACTGAATAACACCCAAATTTCTGATTTATAAAATACTTGTTGAAGATAGCTGGGATAAGAAAGAAAAGGTGTGGTTTTACAATCAGAAGACCTGAATTTGAATTTTTCCTTGTGTAATCTTAAGCAAGTTGTTTATCTTCTATCTCTTTGTAAACAGGCAATGACTATGGCTGCCTCATACTGTTACAATATGTAACATTATAATATAATGTTAGGAGACCAATGAAAGCACCTGTGCAAATTAATGAACACCGCCCCTCCAAGGAATGGAGAAGGTGCTACGTAAATACTAATGTCCTCACCCTCTTTTTCTTTCTCTTAGACTCATACATCACAGTTTTTAGTTAATCTAAACTGTTGACTTGAGCAACAACATTTTCTCAGTGAAATTTTAGGTCAAGACGATTTGGTCCTAAAACTAGTTCAATGAGCCCCTGTTTAAAGTACTTAGATTGTATAGATTAGACAAATTTTCATCACAAAGTAGCTTCAAACACCATCAGCAGAGGAAACTCTCAGAATTTGGTCCAGCTTCATGCTCAGGTGCATTTCATGTGTCTAACATGGTTCTTTGCTAATTGGAACAGCACCGAATTTCACATTTTACATTCATGGCATTGAAAGAGAGTGGCTGAGAAATAGTTTGTGAATCTGAGTCATCTTCTCCAGACTCCAGACCTGTCTGGAGAAAACATTGCCCGCTTTTTATTGGAAACACCTGAACCTCTAACTTGTTATTGAGCAAGATTCTCACCCATTGAATCCAGCCTCTCTTCCTCTTCACTCACACTGTTCTTGGGGAACTAACTGACAATGTCTAGTCAAATTAAATAGACCAACCAGAGATTTCATTTTGCCCCCTGTTTTGCTAGATTTTAATAAGGTAAAATGGTGACTAATGTGTTCCAGTTTCAGGTTGGGACAAGATAACCCTTCCCAGAAAGCTAGTTCACTTTTTTCAAAGACAGAACTGTGCTGTGCAGTTGAAAGATCAGTTAGGGATTTCCATTTTGGTCGGAAGTCTGGTAAACGTATGCTAATTTTCAAATACAGGGTTGACTTGGACGTCCCTAGTGTAAGGAGATTCTGTTTAGAAGTCAATGGAAAATCAATTCCTTGCTGATTTAAAAAATAATGCATTCACTTATTTTAAAAGTGAAAGAGAGCCGGAAATCAGACTTCCTTTTAAACTTGAACTTATCAGGCCACAAGAGCTTCCTTAGCAAAATGTTTTTCTTTTCTATTGCATACAGTGTAAAGTAAATGCTCGGCATTGAGACCAGACCAGCATGAATGTTGTAATTAAATGTCATGATATTTTTATTCAGCATTCAGAAAATGATTTGCATCCCCCAGGAAAGCATTAGAACAGCTTTTCTAGCACTCCAGTTCTGGAATGTTTTTCCTCAAGAAAGTTCAATGTAAAGGTCTGGTTTTCAGATTACCTTACTAAACTAGCTTTGGAATAAGCCTGAATGCATTTAAGGTGCTGAGTTACTTAAGCATTTCTACTATGGACACATGCTATAAAGAATTAGACAGTAAAACAGTGATATTGCCTACAGTGTGTGCTATTTGATGCTTTACAAAGTGTGCCACAAGAGTCATCATTACGACAAGTGTCTTTTGTTGTTCATTTTTATTTTTATTTCTTCATTACAACAATTCAGATTCATATTTAACTAATGTTTGAATGCTCTTACTGTGTGCCTAGAACTCTGACTGACATTTCATCTGTGTTATCTCATTTAATCCTTACTATGGTTGTTGAGGCATGTCTTACTATTTCCGTGAGCTTCAGAGGTTCCAATGACTTACTCAAGCTTAATCAATTGTGGGTGGCTAGGGCAATCACTTAAAAAATGGCAGAGCCAGGGTTTGAACCAAATCTTCTCAAGCTAGGCAGTGGTTGTACTTTGCCAAATCTGTGTTCAACAGAATATGGTCCTATTGCAAAAGGAAACCAGAAAACAACCCAAAAGTCCTGCTCCCAAAGAAATCTAAAAAGCATGGAATAATAGTTAAATGATATCTTACAGGATTTTCTTAGAACCAAGAATGAGATTTCATATGAGCCAAGAAGAGCCTATTGTTGGATTGTGCCCCAAGCATTTTATCAATGAAATTCTTTCTATAAGGAGCCACTCATAAGAATCAACACATGTAAGAAGATGTTCTGACATATTCCAAGCTTTCCACTGTGTGCTATTTTCTGGACTGTTTGTAATATTCAGAGAGTGGCAAAGCTCCTTTTGGTTCATAACCCAGTCCCACTGTTCAAGTTATTTAAGATGTTCCTGGGAAAACATGGCCTATACCCATGAAGCCATTACAAGCCCATAGAGGGTAGATCATGCTAAGTTAGTTCAAGCATTTCTACTTATCCAAAAGCATTTCTAGGATCCTTTATGTAAAAGCATGGATTTGGAAATGTCCTATATAGTGAGCTTCAGACTCCATCTTCTAAGAATGTAGGTTCTAGTAACTGCAAAGGGACTTTTTATGTTTCATTGTGTGATTCTCTGCTAGAACTTTACAGGCATCAAAATTCTGGGAAACAATAAACATTTGTCCTCAAAAGGATCTTTTCTTTTTGAATATGTGTCTGAAGAAGCATAAATTCTCAATGAGTTCATTCAGTCCTAAATCATCTGGGAAGGAATCGAGAGAAAGGAGATTGCAGAATAAACAGTTTCTAGATATGAAATATGATAGAATCCATCGAACTGAACCAAAACTTCCTGAATCTTAGATATCCTGTACTTCCCATAAACAAACCCACAACTTTTGGCTGGTTAATGTGGATGTACAGATGTGATGGGAACTGGAAGTCATGGGGGAGGGGGCAATCTCTTTATCCGTTAACTGTTGTTAACAGCAAATGTACGATGTGAGACAAAGAAGGTGAAGAATGACTAATTCCCTCACTTTAGGTTATCGTACCCACTCTCTGAAGATGTCACTGCAGCTGCACTTGTTTCCCATGTGTGAGTGTGGCTAGAATTCTTGATGCAACTGAAGTTCCTTCACACCAAGGGCATAGTAAGTCTGTCTTCTGTGTAATGTCTGTATGAGCAATGGGTAGTTCTTTTGCCCTGATGGCCGTTGGACTACAGGCCCATTCATTGCCACCTCTCTGCAGCTATTGGTTCACACTCTCAGCCTCTGCCTTTCCATCAGTCACCTCAACACCCAAGGTACACCACTTGGGATCCACATCCCCCTCTGTTCTAGCAAATGTGGCCACCACCTCTCGAGCTGATTGCCAATTCAGCTTTCGTTGTTAACATATTTCAAGTTTTGGAATATATTGACACACGTATACACACACATAGCCACATGCAAATACATTCTAGGTATATATCTTAACATATGTAATATACTGTATATCAATATGTACATAGTTATGTGACTTCATTTATCCATCATCTTCCGTGAATGTAGGTGTGGGTAGAAAATACTAGATTTATTATGGTCATTCCACCATACCAGGAATTTGACTTAACTTCTCTGGGAGGCCAATTCCTCATTTGGAAAATGAGGATGATAATAATTACCTCACTGTGTAATTGTGACATTGTCCATTTAAGAACATTTTTCAAATTATGACAAGCAATCAATTTGTGCTATCTTAGTCATTGATTGATTCAACAAAAATATGTTTGAATCTACTATGTCAGAACAATAGGCAAGGTCCAGGGTTCCCAAAGTAAATAATATCTTGTCTACCCACAAGGATATCATGCCCCCTGATAGAAGTACATACTGCAGCAGTACTTATTTGATGACCCCTTCGTAGCATTTAATCACTTCCTTCTTCTGAAACCTTTTTCTCTTGTGTTTAATGAAAACATAGCCTAGGTATATCTTCTCTCTTTCCATTTTTTCCCCCTTCAATTGCTTTGGCCAACTGAGTCCTCTACACAATTTCTAAATGTTGGTGTTCCTGAAGTCTTGATCTCAAGCCCAAGCCAATCCACGACTTATACTCTCTGGTGCACAAACTTATCCATTGACTTTAAAGCTTATCTCATTGTCAAGACCTCCAAATTATTTTTTCTCCAGCCCAACGTGTAATTTCTTAAATTCAAGATTATTAATATTGATATAACTAATTGGCTTTCAAAGTAAACATGTCCATATTCGAAATCTTGATTTACCTTTTTAAATCTGTTACTACGCTTGCTTTTCTTACTGATAAGTGTTACCTCCATTCACCCAGGTGAACAGACCAAACACTGGCCATCGTTATTTATCCCTTTGACAACACAGCCTTTCAAAGCCTATCATGAATCTTCCCACCTCCACCATCACCATCCTAGTAAAAGCCACCAGCACCATTCACATGAGCCACAACAATAATTTTCTAACTGATATCCCAGAGTTATCTTTCTCAAACAAAGGCATACTTTCTTGCTGAAAACTCTTCAATAACATATCATTACATTTGTCACAACAACAACAAAAAAAACCGTTAACATAGTGTACGAGGCTAGGATGACCTGACTTCTTACCAGTCACATCTGAGGTCACCCGCTTGCTGCCATCCAATTACTTTAACCTTCTTTTGGGTCTACAGACACACAAGCACTCCCTTCCCTCAAGATCTTGGATTTGCCACAAACAGTTTTGACACCTTCTCCCATCCACTCCATATCCACTTTGCTAAGACCTGCTCACACGTCCAGGTTCAGCTTGATGTCACTTCTTTATTTAGCAGTTAGCCTGCCCTGACTCATCCATGTAAAGGAAATCGCCCTTGTTATTTTCTCTCACATGAGCCTGTACTGTCCCTTCATGGCACTTATAATGATTATAATTATGTATTTATAGCTATATCCTTATTGTTTATCTTCCCCACTTGAGAACACACTCTATGAGAGGAGAGATTGAGATGTTTACATTCCTAATAACCCACCCCTTTCTTACAGTACCTGGCAAATAGCAGACATTCAGAACATAAATATAGAATAAATTATTTAAAAAATAATAAATATTTTTATCACTCAAGTAATTGAAGCTTGACCACATAAATAACAGTTTTTAAGTAAAATATTTTGGAAGACAATTTTTGTCATTTACCTGACTCCTTATATTGAAGAAATAAAACAGCATCATTTTTTCTTGATGATCTAGTTAACTAAAGATCAAAGGATTAAAAAATTTAATGCATACAAGACTTTCATTTAAGGTCAAAAACCAACTGCACTAGCATAAGTTGCAGAAATTTGGCTTTATAAGTTAATGAGAACATACCTCAGGGGTTTTAGTTTGACTCTAAATTCAAAATGAGTCAATAGCAGAATATGGCTGGTACACATAAACACAAGCTGTATTAGCAGAGCTATAGATTCTAAAATAAGATAGGTGAAAGTTTAGCTCTGATCTATGCCTATTTTTCTAATATTTATCCCAGGGCACAACATTGAAGACACACGTACAAGAACTGCAGGGTATAAGAGGAAGAGGACTAAATGCAAGAGAGGCCATTTTATTGTTTTCATGAGTTTTCTGAGCTGCCTCATGTTGGTATTCTACACAACTCTAAGTCCAGGTGACATCTCCTGTCGCTGGACAATTGTAGACTCCTAGGCAAATTTCTATAATCTTACTGTTCCAAGAACCTATTATTAGTCACTGATTTCCCAAACCTATATTGATTTCTCAGACCACTCCCTGAGTTTCAGATCCTCAAATATCTGCTGAATATCTCTCCCTGGTTATCTTGCAGGTACCTCAAACTTAAGCCAGTACCTCTTCCTAAATGCGCTGTTTCATTCACAGTAGTACCACCTACCTACCTCTAAATCAAACACTGAAGAGATTCTTGTCTTAGTCCATTTGTGCTGCTATAAAAAATACCACAGACTGGGCACTTTATTAAGAGTAGATTTATTTCTAACAGATATGGAGGCTCGGAAGTCCAAGATCAAGGTGCTGGTAGGTTCGATGTCTGGTGAGGGACAGGTCTCTGCTTCCAAGATGGTACCTTGAACACTGTGTCCTCAGATGGCAGAAGGCAGAAGGCGAAATAGGAGCCTAGCTAATTTCTTCCAGCCCTTTAAGAGGCACCAATTCCATCCATTAAGGTGGAGACCTCAATGCCTAGTAACCTCCTAAAGTCTCTACTTGTTACTAGTGCTGCATTGGAGACTAAGTTCCAACATGAATTTTGGAGGACACATAAGCATTCAAACCATAGCAGTATCTTAACTTCTTCATCCTCAGTTGCAAAACCTACTGAAGTGATTACAGTGTTTTTACATCCTTAGAGAGCACCTGTCTCTAATGCCACATCTCTCACTCACCTACCAGTTGCAGAGGCTTAGAAAAGCAGAGGATTAAGTTGCCTGTTTTTTTCCAGAAAAGAACAAGTAATTAGAATGTAAATGGGGCTCTCTGGGTCCTCTTATGGATGTGTAGTACAGCTTTAAACAATTAATTTAGTTATGTGCATTTTGTCTGATTAATTGTGGTTTCTGTTAGACCAAGCTATTCCACACCACCATGCTTTGCTTATTTTGTTCCCTCCACCTGTAAGGCGCTCCATATCCTCACTAATTCTCTTTGCATAGAGAGTTCCCACTTATATGTTAAGTCTCATCCAAGGCCATTTTCTCCAAGGATGTCTTCTCCAGTTGTTCAGGCTGGGCTAAGCCTTCTTCACGGTGGCTGCCTAGCTCCCTGGCCCTGCAGCTGTGACATATATGAAGCTGTGTTCTCACGGTTTGCATAACTTGAATGACTCCAAAATACCAAGCCTTAATATGGAATTAAAATGTCATGAGTAACTGTTCCACATTCTGGGAAAATCCCAGGGCCTTCTCAATATTTCCAAGGATTCTGAGAAGGTAGCGGAGGGCGTTACATTTTCTTTGTCCCATCTCACTCTGAACCTACACTCCTTTGTATTCTTGATTCCAAACCACAAACATGAGCTGCTTCCCTTTACAAAGATGCTTCATATATTTAAGTCTCAGTTTTCTCATCTGTAAAAGGAGAAGTTATGGGACCTTTTTTTGATTGTTGTGAGATTTGAATGCATTGTTACAGATAAGGCACTTAGCACAGTGCCTGGTACCTAGGAAAAGCTCCATAAATGTAGGTTGCTCTTATTACTATCAACATAACACACAGGTAAAAGTTGTTTTGTCTTGATAGACTCTATTTTTTAGATTAATTTTTGACTCACAGCAAAATTGAGCAGAAGGTACAAATTTCCCATGTGTCTTCTGCCCCCACACTGGCCTAGCCTCTCTCATTATCAACATCCCCCACTAGAGTGGCACATTCGTTACAATAGGATGAAACCTACATTGGCACATTAACACCTAGAATCCACAGCTTACATTAGAGTTTGTCTTGGTGCTGTATATTGTATGGGTTTGGACAGATTTATAATGACATATATACACCATTATTGTATCACAGAAAATAGTTTCACTGCCCTAAACATCAACTGTGCTTTGCCTATTCATCCCTCCCCCGACCCCTGGCAAACACTGATCTTTTTATTGTCTTCATAGTTTTGCCTTTTCTAGGCTGTCAAATACAGTCACCCCTGAACAACACAGGTTTGAGCTGCATGAATCCACTTACGCAGAGATTTTTTTTTTCGATAAATGTATAGGAAAATACGGGGGAAATTTGTGACAATTTGAAAAAAGTCACAGACAAACCAGAAAGCCTAAGAAAAAGCCTCTGTGTTTCAGTAACTGAAGATTTAATGAAGATCTACTGTAACAGGCTATGGTCTCAGTAGATGAAATATCACAAAAATTAAGAAAAAAATTAGGTATGTCATTAATGCATAACATATATGTAGATGCTAGTCTATCACTTACTGCCATAAAATGTACACAAATCTACTGTAAAAAGTTAAAATTTATCAAAATTTACACACATAAACACAGACTGTACATGGTGCCATTCACATTGAGAGATATATAAACAAAGGTAAAGATGCAGTTTTAAACCATAACCACATAAAATTAACTGTAGTCTATACTGTACTGCTATAATAATTTCATAGCCGTCTCCTGTTGCTACTGCAGCAAGCTCAAGCATTGTGAGTATCCACGTAAAACGCTCTGTGATGCTCATCATCTCCATGTGAGCAGTTTGCCTCTCAGTAAATTGCAAATCCCAGTAAAAAGTAATCTTGATCTCTCACTTAGTTTTCATCATGTCTAGTTCTTGCTTTAGTTTTTCATCACATGTAGTGCAATATCATAAACTTTGAAAAACACCATGGGACCCATATGAAGTGCCACTAGTGATGCTGGGAAGTGCTCCCAGGAAGCAGAGATAAGTCCTGAAAAGAAAAAGTTGAATTACTTAATATGTACCATTGAGGTCTGCAGCTGCGGTTGCCCACCATTTCAGATGGATGATTCATCTTATAAACAGACAATGTACACAGACAGTGTCAATAAATACAGCACAGCACTGTACATGTATTTTCTCTTCCTTATGATCTTCTTAATATTTTCTCTAGCTTATTTTACTGTAAGAATACAGTATATAATAAATATGACATACAAAATATGTGTTAATAGACTATGTTTCCACAAGGCTCCCAGTAAACAGTAGGCTACTATGAGGTAAGTTTTTAAGGTGTCTACTCATTCATTGCTCAAGGGTTAGCTACAGTTTGACTATGCAACATGCATTTACTTTTCCTCTGTCTTTTCGTAGCTTGACAGCTCATTTCTTTTGAGTGCTGAATAATATTCCATTGTCTGTATATACCAGTTTATTTACATCATTTTTAAATCATGGTTTTCCTCAACTTAACTCAGGTCAAATTATTAATCTGAACTCATGACTTTTCACATTACTAGAAAATGTTTTCTCCTACGGCAAAGCAAATTCCACAGGCCATTGCTGGTCCTGTCCACCCTTCACTTCTCCCTCCTCCCTATTGTCCTCCCCCTCCTGCTTCCTCCTACCCTCCCCCCCCTTCTTCTGGTCCTACTTCTTATGGCAGAGTTTTGCAGTCTATCTTTCCTGCTAGACTTCAACCTTTTTGAAGGCAGGAGTTATGGCTTATTTGTCTTGACCATAGCTTGTTACAGTAGATCTTCATTAAATCTTCTCTAACTGAAACACAGAGGCTTTTTCTTAGCTGACCTTCAGTTTCCTAAATGTTTCCTGGATATTGTGTTGACTTAGTAAGTAGCCTCCAGGTACATATTTCTTTGTGATTATTTATTTGTGTGTGGGCACATGTTTGTTATGTTTGTGTGTATTGAAAATAGCAATGATATCTAGCATCATTCTGGAAACTATGCATTACTTCATGTAAGTACTACAAACAAACTATGAGATATGTATTATCATCTCCATTCTACAAGTGAGAAAACTGAGGCTCAGAAAGTTTAGGGAATTTGATTAATTTTAAAATAATCATTAAACACATTAAGTCATGAATTAAGTCAAGGCAACTTGACTCCGAACCTTGTGGTTTAACTATTACATTACACAAATAAATACATGTACTAGTTTTATCACAAAAAATTGCTGCTGAAAGAAATTTGCAAGGTCCAATGTTTCTAAAGATACTACTAGAAAGGTCTTTTAGCTCATGTCTAATACAGAATAAGTTAATAAAATAAAAAGAAAACTATAATGAAAATTTAAAATCTTTTCTAGGAAACTAATCCTTGCTTTCAATCATTCTCTGAAAAATAAATCAGTAAATTAAACTCCCTACCCAGGCTCAGAAGAAAGATGAAAATTACTCAAAAATGTCATTTTGTCATCTTTTTGCTTAGACACATAAAACTGCCTCGATGCTATGATTTACAATGGAGACAAGGAAAGAGAACCACAAATCTTACTTTGCCTGTTCATTTATCGGAGCAGCAGCTACATTCTAGCCTTTTGCTGATTGGGTGGGCTCAGTCAATGAGTCAGCTTCTAAAATCTGAATGGTAGTAAGCAAGTGGTAATATAGGTTAGCAGTTTCTGGTAATGTGCTTTGGAAACTAACTAAAATAAGAGGTCAAAGACAAGAGAAGAGGAATGAAACATCACACACACACACGAAGTAGATCACGTTCCTGATTTTGATAATGTATGCCATACTGTGGACTTTAAAAGCCCTGTTGAGGACGTTTTTGTATCTTAAAATTTCTTTGGTGAAAAGTCAACATAAAGAAAGAAGAAGGGCATCAGAGATTTAGTGAATTAAATAAATAAAGAGAACTGACGGAATTTCTGGCCTTAGACTTCTCTCAGGGGAGCATGCAACTTTCAAAAAGGCATAAATGGACCGTGACTATCATCTACACCAAAAATCTTTCTCTGTTTTCCAAGATGCAATTGGGTACCCACTAAATTCAGTTCATAGCAAACAATCAGAGCTGTGGGTACGGGAAAGAATAAGGAGAGTAAGAAGGGTGAGAGTTGATTTTTAGAAGATTGTTCTGGAGAGACCAAGAAGATTCAAGATGTGGGGTGAAGTGGGAACATGAAAAACAAAACGACATAGAAATTTTTTTAAAGACCTGTAACAAGGTTAGTCTGATCAGCACTGTCTCCAAAAGATAGATCAATGCAAGTGTGAAGAAGAGTCACCCTTTCTACACAGAGCCACATTTCCAAGATGCCACATCAGACATCATAGAGCCCACTAAGTTCATGATGAGAAAATGCAAGAAAGCAAATGACAGCGAAATCTGTGAAATGTCCGTCTGTCTACATGAGGAAATGAGCAGCAAATTTATGGAAAAGGAAGCCAGCTCCTAAGGAGATAAAACATCAAGCTGGAGGTCTTTGAGATGACACACAGGATCCAAGAAGGAGTAATGGGCAGGTCATCATGTCAGATTTAATATGTGCTGTGGGGAGTGTGGAAGGAAAGGCAAAACAGAAAAATGTTTACAGCTGAAAAGGCTAACAGATTGCAAATGGAGGAGGTTTTTTTTTTCAGCTCTTTAGTGGAGCTTGAATGAAAGTGAAATATCATAGGCAGTAATATAAAAGTCCATGGGACCCAAGATGCAAATTACTCTCAAGGTTTGCCAAGAGCTTGGTCCATCATAATGACCAGGCAAATGGACTTTGCGGGGAGGGATCCAAACAGGTACATTCTTAGGTGGATCTTTCATAATGCAAGGTTGCCATTAATATATACATTACTCATCTCATGCCTCCAAAATCTTCATATGCATGAGGCTGTGCATGATCTGTCTACGCCTACCTTACTTATGTCACCTAGTGCCACTAGCCTTCAGAGGCTCTATGATCCAGACACTGTAGTCTTATTCAGCTCCTTGGATTCAAGTTTCTTACGTTAGGGTTGCTCATGTGGTTCCCTCTACTGAGAACACTGCACCTTACCCACATCCCTCTAGATCATCTGTTCTCCCCAGAGAACATTTGGAAAGGTCTGGAGACATTTTTGTTTGTCACAACTGGGTGGAAGTGCTACCGGTATTGAGTAGAAAAAGGTCAGTGATGCTGCTAAACATCCTACAACGCACAGAACAACTCTCCACAATGAATAATTACCCAGTCCTGAGTGTCAACAGTGCCAAGGTTGGGAAATTCTGCTGTAGGTAGCTCCTAGTTAACTATTTTTCAGGTTTCTGCTTAATGCTCCCTGTTTCTGGGAAGCCTTCTTTGATCTCTGTGGTTAGTTTAGGTAGTTTAAGTCTCCTTACTATTCTACTTTGTAGCAATTATCACAATCATAATTAATTCATTTTCTGTTTAAGTATGTATGTAACTCAGCTCAGGAACAGCTGGAAAGATATACAGAAAGAAGTTTATCTCATTGATAACTGAATAAGAAAGTGATCAAATTCCAAAAGATAATGGAAACACTGTTATCATTTCCCTTACTCTGTGTCCAGTCAGTTTTCAATGGATTCTCCCGTTCTACCCTCCCGTACTCTTTTCCCTAAGAGTCCAGATTCATCAAGACCACCCCTTTCACTTACTCCCATTTCACTCTGATGTTTCTTAAATCCAAGGTTCAAGTTGGCACTTTCTGTTTATCCTTGGACCTCCCATTCTTCAGTATAGAGCATTGGCATGTCCCACAAAGTCTTTTAAAAAATATTTTTGCTAATAACAATCACCTCTCATAGATAATTTTGATATATTTTCATGCCCCCCGAAACCCTACTTTAATGAGGATGAGAATTTTAAAAACCCAAGTCCAAACAACTACTCTCTGCCTGCCTGTGGGGAAGGGCCACACAAAGGAAGTTAAGAGGCAGGAAGAATCCACATACCTGGAAGTCAACACATATCTTCAACTCACACTCCCATGTCCTAAAGGCTCACTATTTTCCTACTTCCTCCCCCACCCTAAATTACTTCCAGCACTGCCTTATTGCCTTGGTCCATTTGGGCTTCCATAACAAAATACCACAGATGGGGAAGCTTATAAACAGAACTTTATTTCTCACAGCTCTAGAGGCTGGGAAGTCCAAGAGCAAGGTGCCGGCAGATTCATGTCTGGTGAGGGTCCTGTTTCCTGGTTCATACACAGCTGTATTTTCCATGTGCCCTCACATGGAGGGAGAGGTGAGGGACATTTTAGGATCTCTTCTATAAAGGCGTTAATCTCTTTTATAAGGGTGCTTCTCTAAAGTCCCATAGCAATCACCACCCAAATATCCCACATTCAAAAATCTTACACTGGGGATTCAGTTTCAATGTATGAATTTGCAGGAGAGACCTAAACATTCAGTTCATAGCACTTATTTTAAGCCTTATCCTTTCTTATTGCTACATATCTTACTACATGAACTTTCTCTAAGTTCACAATGCAGCTACCCTATCTGAGCACCTATTTACAGTACACTGTAAGC
>CAUYRT010081150.1:0-11300 GCA_963574885.1 Lepilemur ruficaudatus | reverse complement strand
AATTTTTCTATTTTTAGTTGTCTGGCTAATTTCTTTCTATTTTCAGTATAGATAGTGTCTCACTCTTGCTGAGACTGGCCTTGATCTCCTGACCTCAAGGTATCCTCCTGCCTCGGCTTCCCAGAGTGCTAGTGTTACAGGCGTGAGCCACCATGCCCGGCCCTTATCTTTCTTGATTTTGACCTACTACCAAAATTCACTGGAGGCCAAATTCGGACCAGTTGCGGTAGAGCATAAAAACATGTTACTAGCACATTTTCACCAGTAGGGTTGGGCCACCAAACTATCAGCAAGCTCTTTAAAACATTGGCCTGGTATTGTCATTGCGTTTGACCCTTTTCCTAGCAACCTTTGATTACTAGCATGCTAAGAGAAAACGAAATCAGTTGCATCCTTGTTCTTTTTTGCTCTCCTTTGAGGGTGTGGCCTAAGAGATTTCTGTCTACTCACTCTTCAGTCATCGGTTGAAATGTCTCCTGCCACGGGCAGCTTTCCTTGAATTCTCCTTCCCTTCTCTCCCAGCTTCATACACTGGATTTGGTGCCCCTGTAATGTGCTCTCATGGCAGCCTGTGCTGCTTTTGTGCTCTAATGTTTGCTGCACTTTGTACCATTGCTTGTTTAATTATTTATCTTTGTAAGCTTCATGAAGCCAGGGACCTATCTGCCTTACTATTGTCTGTAAATGGGGCCTAGCATGGCAGTCACTTAATCATTGCATGGGCTTAATTAAATAATGCAGCCTAGATCAGCCACCCGTTTCATTTCTTTATACCAATCTCATCCTTCCTTTAAGCCCAGCCTTTCACCTTTCCTGGAACAGAGGTATGAGTTTAAAAGGAACCTATTTTCATCTGTGCATTTCAATGTTGTCCTTTATTTTAGTTATGTACATTTGTTGAGTATCAGATCTACTTTTCCTTTCTAGCATTAAAACTTTTTGTTTTTTCTGGCAGGAACTTGATTTGATTTTCTAAAGGGAAGATAGAATTTGAGTAACTTGGTTAGAGGGCTGTTCCCAGGGCACGAGGCTGAGCATTAACCCCTGAGTTAGATCAGGGATGTCTGAATCCTGTTCAAGGTGTTTGCCGTAGGGTTTCGGCACTTGGACAAGTAAACTAGTACTGAAGCCAGTGAACTGATCTTACTAATTCCATGCTTATGATCTTTGAGTTATAAATTCCTGGTCCACGCATAGATTCTCTTATAAGACTGAAATTATTCCAGGTATTTTGGGCATTAAGAACATTACAATTTTGCATTATAATTTTATCTCTGACATACTACTGTTACTTGTTTATTGTTTCTTGAAAGAAGAAATAGGAATATTTGGGTGCTCCTGGACGGGAGTGTGTGGTGACTTGTGGTCTCTCTGTGATTTTCTTGCCCTTCTGATCTCAGGTGCCCGTGTGCATTGACTCTTCCAATTTTGCTGTGATTGAAGCTGGGTTAAAGTGCTGCCAAGGGAAGTGCATTGTCAATAGCATCAGTCTGAAGGAGGGAGAGGAGGACTTCTTGGAGAAGGCCAGGAAGATTAAGAAGTTTGGAGCCGCTGTGGTGGTCATGGCTTTTGATGAAGAAGGGCAGGTGAGTGACTTCTTTTGGCCTAGCTCCATTGTGTTACCCAGGTTAGATAGCAGCAGGAGAAAACCACGTCTGAAACAGCTGTATTTATACATACACAGGCATAACATCTGTATGCAGTCATGCATCACTTAATGACGGGTATATGTTCTGAGAAAGACATCACTGGGAGATTTCATCTTTGTGTGAACATCATAGAGTGTACTTACACAAGCCTAGATGGTAGAGCCTACTGTACACCTAGGTTATGTGGAATAGGCTCCTAGGCTACAAACCTGTATAGCATGTTACTCTACTGAATACTGTAATGGTAATATAATGGTAAGTATTTGTGTATCTAAACATACAAAAAGTACAATAAAAATCCAGTGTTATAATCTTTTGGGACCACTGTCCTACATGCAATCTGTCATTTACCTAAATGTCATTATATTGTATGAAAATTTAATATGTAATAAAGTCTTTTTACATCAGTAGAGAAAGGTTGAATTATTTAATAAATACTATCGGGATAACTCGCTATGCATTTGAAAGAAAATAAAGTTAGAGCCTCATTTCTCACCATATTCTAAAATAAAGTCTACATTGATTAAAGACCTAAATATAAAAAAACAAAATTCTATTTTTTTTTTTTTTTACTTCTCTTACCAAGTTGTGAAAATTCTAAAGAATATATAGGACAATATTAATCTAACTTGGGATGTGAAAGATCTTGCTAATTCAAGAGGCCAGAAAGAAAGTTGATAGAGCTGTCCGTCCACATGAAAATGTAAAACTTTGAGGATCTAAAAGTAAGCTGATTAAGAAAAATTTTTTTTTAATGTAAAATTTTGTGTAATGAAAGACATGGTACTATTTGCAACATAGCAGTGGGTCAATATCCCTAATATGCAAAGAGTTTCTATAAATCAGAAAGCAGAACATCCCACTCAATCCAATAAAAGAATGGACAAAGGGAATGAGTAAGCAATGTACAGAAAAAACATATTAATAACAAATAGCCAATACACCTATGAGAAGATACTAAGTGTTGTAAGGATTAAAGAAATAAAAAAAGTAAAGCAATAATGAGATTAGTTCCTTTATCAAATAGAAAAAAACTAAATATTGATAAATAGCAACTCTCATACTATCTCTGTCATGGAATCAGGATGGGGCCTGTGGAAAGCTTCAACTATAATGATAGTTCATCTGGGTGATACACTGATTATTGTATTGTTATGTTTTATACTCATATAGCTTTTTTTTTTTTTTTGAGACAGAGTCTCACTCTGTTGCCTCTGCTAGAGTGCTGTGGTGTGAGCCTAGCTCACAGCAACCTCAAACTCCTGAGCTCAAGCAATCCTCCTGCCTCAGCCTCCCGAGTAGCTGGGACTACAGGCATGCTCCACCATGCCCGGCTAATTTTTTCTATATATTTTTAGTTGGACAATTAATTTCTTTCTGTTTTTAGTAGAAACGGGGTCTCGTTCTTGCTCAGGCTGGTTTTGAACTCCTGACCTTGAGTGATCCTCCCGCCTCGGCCTCCCAGAGTGCTAGGATTACAGGCGTGAGCCACCATGCCCGGCCACTCATATAACTTTTATACATTTGTTGTACCTATGCGATATTCAATCTAAAACAATTAAAAAAAATCTATTCCGTATGAATAGGCCTCTCTTTTCTTTTAATACATTGAGTATGTAAGGGTATGTGTTCACGTTCCTGGTAGCATCGTGGTAGCAAAAAGTCAAGAACATTTGAAATGTCCATTACTAGGGGAATGCTTAAATCCTGGTACTTGCTGCATAGACTATTATGCAGCAGTTAAAAAGAATCAGGTGATGGAACCATGTCTTCAAGAACGTTGAAAGGTGAAAAAAGGCCGGGGGTGGTGGCTCATGCCTGTAATCCCAGCACTTTGGGAGGTAGAGGCCCAGAGTTCAAGAGCAGCCTAGGCAACAATGAGATTCCAGTCTCTACAAAAAATAAGAAAAATTAGCTGAGCATGGTGGCCCAGATCTGTAGTCCCAGGTATGTGGGAGGCTGAGGCAGGAGGATTGTGTGAGCCCAGGAGTTTTGAGGTTACAGTGAGCTGTGATGACACCATTGTACTCTAGACCGGGCAACAGAGAGAAACCCTGTCTCATTAAAAAAAAAGTGACATGTTCCCCATTTTATTTAATAAAAAAGTGTGTATATGGATATATGTGTGTCTATAAGCAGAGCAAAAAAGTTTTGTGGTTGTCAGCTGAGGGGTGGGGATGGTCTCAGATGGTGACATATTGACAATTAACAAGTGGTGAAATTGCATGTTCTTTTTCTTTAGTTTCTGTTTTTTTGTATTTTTGAGATAAATTGTTTGAAACAAAAGCATTATTTTGTACAGAAGGTACATTTTTATTGTAACAAAAATTCAAATCCAGAAGAGTGCAAAAGAGAGATAATTTTGATCACTAATGTGTATTGAACACTAACTCATACAAAGCAAGCACACAACATACATTAAATCGGTCTTTCCTCCCGGCATATAAACTTAGGGATATATGCTTGTTATTTTTGTACATCCTGTGAGGAAACTAAAGCCTAGAGACATTACATGACTTGCTCTTGCCACCTAGGTAGCAAGAGGTGGTGCTGGGATTCAGGCCTAGGAGATCTGGTCTCATTCATCAGGGCCTACACTAACTGGTCAGGTAAAAGAATCCAGGGAAGGCTGTTAGTGAAGGGTTGGCTGTCTTATAAAGCCTCATAAAGGGTCTCATAAAGCCCCTCTGAGGAGGAAACATTTGAAATCCTGAATAAAATAAGACAGAAAGCCATGAGCCCTAATATGGAAAGAAAAGAAGAGGTTTTGCAAATGGAAAATTTTGTCTGAACGAGATTACACCTGTGATTGTATAACTCTATTCCCCCACTGAACAGAATGTTGGTATCTTCCCATCTTAGTAAATATGGATTATAAGTTTATCATATTTTATGGTTGCATTATATTCCAGTATATGTTTTACTTCGTCTGTTACTGAATGAAATTGTGATTGTCTCTAAATTTTTATCAGCATGAACAGAGGCCAATGAATATCCTAATTCATGTAGCGCTTTCACCTCGTAGAATTTTTCTTAGAGTCAGTTCATAGAACTGGGATTAATAGATCAAAGGGTGTGCATGGTTAATATTTTGATGCACATTATTAAATTGTGCCACTGAAAAGTCCTTATCCAGTTATCTTCTACTACTAGTTTAGTATGGTGGGACTTTTCGATATAATTTTTATTTTTATCAAAGGTGTATCTGCCAGTAGTTAGAGATACAAATAGTTCTGTAAAGCTTTTTATGAAAAACAGAAGTCCCCCGCCCTCCCCTGTCACCTTTTTAAGCTGATTCATGTAGCAGTTGCCTCTTTATCTTCAAATTCCAGCTTTAGTTTTTATTTATTGACTTCCTGTGGTGGGTAAGGATTTAGCTTTTCACCATTCCCTACCTCAACTCTGCAAATCTTTACTTTTATCCCCCACTCCTGATATAGTTCATTTTAGTTATAACCATTTTCTGTGCCTACATTATTATTATTTTTTTTTTTTTTGAGACAGAGTCTCGCTCTGTTACCCTGGCTAGAGTGCCGTGGTGTCAGCCTAGCTCACGGCAACCTCAAGCTCCTGGGCTCAGGCGATCCTCCTGCCTCAGCCTCCCGAGTAGCTGGGACTACAGGCATGTGCCACCATGCCTGGCTAATTTTTCTACAAATATTTTTAGTTGTCCAATTAATTTCTTTCTATTTATAGTAGAGACGGGGTCTTGCTCTTGCTCAGGCTGGTTTCAAACTTCTGACCTTGAGAGATCCTCCTGCTTCGGCCTCCCAGAGTGTGCCTACATTATTAAATAGTGTAAAACTATTTACACTATTGTGTGAGCCATGCAGTCAGTGTACTGAGATTGCTTTTCCTTGCCCACACCATCTGTTTTCCGAAATGTCCCCTAGTTGTGTAAATCTCCAGGGTATACAAGCATGTTACGTGGATTGTCATTTTAATTTCTTGAAGAATTCTTCCCCCAGCTCTTCGGACTGGGCCTGGAAAGGCCACTCAGTAGGCCTACTGCATAGCTATCACTGGGAGATGTCCCTCACCTTCCTGCTGGGCTTCCTCCCGCCTGTCTCTTAGGTTTTCCTCCAAGAATAATTTCCTCATTCTCGGTTAAGCCCTCTTTTGGTGGTAGCTTCTGTGAAAGAAAGCATGGCTGTAAGTATTTTTGAACGCTTACATGTCTGAAATGGCTTTATTCTACTTTTACCCTTAATTGACAGTTGGATGGGTATAGGAGCACAAGCTTGAATTGTTTGGTGTTTTGGAAATGTGACTGCGCTTTCTTCTGGTTTCCCCTGGTATTGGTACGAAGCCCCAGTTCTATACTAACTCTTGATTATTTTTGTGTGATTTGTTTTTCCACGCTCTGGAGGCCTCTTGGATCTTCTTTGTCTGTAGTGTTCTGAACTCTCATGGCAATGGGCCATCTGTTATGTAGGCACTCTGTAGGCCCTTTCACTCAGGAAGTACATAGCCGCAGTTACAGGAAGTGTCCTTGAACTGTTTCAGACTCTCTTTTGGCACACATTTTATTCAGCTGTTGGGTGTTTTCGACAGGTTGCCTAATTTTATTTTCTCTCCTATTTTCTAACTCTGGTGTTTTGCTTTGCTCTGTATAGATTTCCATATCCACGTTTATCCTCCAAACCCTCTACTGAGTTTTATTTCTTTTTCCAGGAGCTCTTTTTTGTTGTCTAAATGTTCCTTTTAGAAATATATATATATATATATATATATAGTAACATGTTACTTTCTAATGAGGCAAATATCTTCAGCTATATCCTGAGCCTCCAGCACATGCCAGGCCCTATTCTCATCTGTGAGGAGATAACAGAGACTAAAACCTAGTCCCTGTCCTTGTGTGATTTGCATTCTTAGGGGAAAAGGGAGTAATAAATATATATACATGTATGTGTACGTGTAGCTAATAAACAACGTGTGTGTCAGTGGTGTTGAGTACGGGGGAGGGAAGGGAAGAAGACGAGATCGGGAGTGCTGGGGTGGGGACGCTATTTTACGTAGGCTGGTTTGGGAAGGGCTCCTGGATAAGGTGACATTTTAGAAGAAGCCTGAAGGCAGTGAGGGAGTGAGCCATGTGAAAACTCCAGGGAAGGGTGTTCTGGGCAGAGGAAGCCTTGAAGTAGATACACGCTCATCATGTCTGAAAACCAGCAGACAGGCCAGGGTGGCTGGAGCAGAGGAGAGAGGAGGAGATTGGAGGATATGAGGCCAGAAAGGTAGCAGGTCAGATCGCGTGGGGCCTTGTAGACCATTGTTAACACATTTGCTTAACAGGGGCTGGGGCACTGCTGAAGGGTTTTGAGTGGAGGAGTAAACGTGATCTGATTTATGTTTTAAACCCCTCCGGTTCCTCATGGAGAATGGCTGTTAGGGACAAACCAGAACTATCGGAGTTGATTGCTGTGATTCAGATGAGACATGGTAATGGTGAGGGCCAAGGTGGAGCCATAGAGGATGTTAAAAGTCACTTGTTTTTTGTTTGTTTTTTTTTTTGAGACAGAGTCTCGCTCTGTTGCCCGGGCTAGAGTGAGTGCCGTGTCGTCAGCCTAGCTCACAGCAACCTCAGACTCCTGGGCTCAAGCAATCCTACTGCCTCAGCCTCCCGAGTAGCTGGGACTACAGGCATGTGCCACCATACCCGGCTAATTTTTTCTATATATTTTTAGGTGGCCAGTTAATTTCTTTCAATTTTTAGTAGAGATGGGGGTCTCGCTCTTGCTGAGGCTGGTTTCGAACTCCTGACCTTGAGTGATCCACCCAACTCAGCCTCCCAGAGTGCTAGGATTACAGGCATGAGCCACCACACCTGGCCAAAAGTCACTTGTTTATATGTATGTGTGTGTATATATATATATATATACACACACACATACAGACATTTTTTTTTCTTTGTTTTGAGACAGAGTCTCACTCTGTAGCCCAGCTAGAGTGCAATGGCATCATCATAGCTCACTGCAACCTCAAACTCCTGGGCTCAAGTGATCCTCCTGCCTCGGCTCTCTAGTAGCTGGGACTACAGGTGTGCACCACCACAACCAGCTAATTTTTCTATTTTTTGTAGAGATGGAGTCTCCCTCTTGCTCAGGCTGGTCTCTAACTCCTGAGCTCAAATGATCCTCCTGCCTCGGCTCCCTAGTAGCTGGGACTATAGACATGCACCACCACGCCCGGCTAATTTTTCTATTTTGAGTGAGACAGGGTCTTGCTTTTACTCAGGCTGGTCTTGAACTCCTGAGCTCAAGCGGTCCTCCTGCCTTGGCCTCCCAGAGTGCTAGAATTACAGGCGTGAGACACTGTGCCTGGCCTAAGTACATTTTTAACGTAGAGCCAGTGGGATTTGCCTTCACATTGGGTATGGGTTGTGAAAGAAAGAGGAGTCAGCGATGATTTCAGGGTTTTTGGCCTGGGCAATTGAAAAGATGGAGCTATTGAGATAGGAAGGACTATTAGAGAAGCAGATTTGGGATGGGGGAAGGAGAAGTTTGGGTTTGGGCATAGTAGGTTTGTGGTGGGCTTGTTGAGTGTACAGATAGGTGAGTCTGGCTTTCATGGGCAAAGTCTGGCTTGGAGTAGGATTCCTTTGTTCGGGAATTCGTACATAGATGATGTTTAAAATAGTGAGACTGACTGAGCTCACCAAAGGAATGACGATAGAGAAAAAATCCTAGGACTGAGTCTTGGAGCTGCAGTGCTTGGTGGCTGAGTAGAAGAGGAGATGCCGTCAGAAGGATTTGGGAAGGAACAGCCTGTTTAGTAGGAGGGGAGCCAGAATAAAGGGTACACTTAGAATCCGAGTGAAGAACAAGCTTCAAAGAGATGGGCACGATCAGCTATTTAAAGAAGTGTGGGCTGATCTAATAGGATGAGACCAAGAATTTGCCATTGGATTTAGAAATAGGGTCATTTGTGATCTTGCCTTACAGTTTCCAAGGAGATGAAAGCTTTGTTGGGGAGAGTTCAAGAGAGAATAGGAGTAGAATAGAAGCAGCAAGTGTAAGCAACTTATTTGAGGAGTTTTGCCATAAAGGGGAGCAAAGAAATAGAGTGGAAACCCAGGGAGGGGAATGTGAGGTTAAGAAAGGATATGTGTGTTTGTGTATAGATAACGTGGCAACGTGTTTCTGTAAGCTGATGGAAATGATCTGGCAGAGAGAGGGAGGGAGGGAGAGAGGAATTGATGTGGGAGAGAAAGGGGGCCTTTGCTAGATTCATGACCGCGTGAGCTGACAGAGGTGGCAATCACTGTGTGAGCAGAGGGTTGGCTTCAGATCAGGAGCAGGGCAGTTTGCTCACCGTGCAAGAAGGCAGGAAGATCTGCAGACACGCTCCCAATGTGCTCGTGCGAGTCTATGATTGCTTTTGTTATCTCAGGGAAGTTGGAAGCAAGGTCAGCTCTGAGAGTAAGAATGGAATGTTGTATGCCTCGCAGACCTGACGTGCAAAGGAGAATTGCTCTATCAGGGAAGGGCAGTCACTGCGAGAGCTTTTATTTTTTTTTTTTTAAAGAGCAGTTCTTGCTATGTTGCCCGGGCTGGAGTCCAGTGACTATTCACAGGCATGATCCCACTACTGATCAGCATGGGACTTTTAACCCGCTCTGTTTCCGCCCTGGGCTGGTTCACTTCTCCTTAGACAAGCTGGTGGTCCCCTGCTCCCAGGAGGTCATATTGATGCCAAACTGAGTGCAGACACCCAATAGGCATAGCGCACCACAGCCCAGAACTCCTGGGCTCAAGCAATTCTCCTGCTTCAGCCTCCCTATTAGCTGGGACTACAGGCACATGCCACCACGCCCAGCTAATTTTTCTCTTTTTGGTAGAGATGGGGTCTGGCTCTTACTTAGGCTGGTCTCAAACTCATGGCCTCAAGCAATCCTCCTGCCTCCCAAAGTACTAGGATTACACCATGAGCCACTATGCTGGGCCACTGCTAGAGGTTTTAGAAAAAATACACACCCTTGGACTCTAGCCCTTGAGTTTCTGATTCATGCGGTCTAGAATAAGGCTGGGTTCAATAATTTTAAAGCCTTAGAGGTGATTCTCCTGTGTATTCTGGTTGAAAACCACCGGCAGAGGTTATCTCATTTAGTCCTCAGAGCAACCACTGGGGGCAGTTGTCATTCCATTGTACAGTGAGCCAGTGTCCTATGTCTAGGACATGGTGGCACTAAGTTTTCACCCTTGGTCTGCCTGGTTTGAAGACCGGTGCAGTGTTCACCTCATGCTTTGTTTATTGGCACTGCTTCAGGGCTTGTTTTTGTTTAAGAACAAGTGTTCTCGATTTAGATCTGAATGTGACCATAAATAAAAAGTAAAGGTAGGAAAAAATTCTTTAGTTTGCTAGTTATAAAAGAAATACACATTAGAGCAATTTTTAGGTAATGTTTTATTGTTATACTAAATTAGTAAAAATAAACTTAAAAATGATCAAACTCTGTGCAGGTACAGCAGGGATAAAACAGAAACCTCATTTGTTGTAGAGTATGGTGTAAACTGGTACGGTCCTTTGAAAGACACTGCCTATCATAATTGAAATGATTTTTTTTGTTTGATAATTTTTGATAATGTGAGGTTTCTTAGAAATATAATTATCACATAATAGAATAGACTATATTAGTTTTTGTTTGCATATGTGTAGACTATATAAAAGAACAATCTATATCATCCTATAAAAGCATCCATTATATGCAGCACATTTTCCTGTGTTTAAATGATTTGAAAATAAATTTTCAATTTATGGAGAAAATTAACCTCCATTGGAATATTGATTAGAATTCTAATCTAGAAAATAATGAAGAATTAGTATCTTGCCAATATTTAAATTTGTCATTGAGGAACATGGAATGTCTTTCCAAGTATTCATTCAATGGAGTCTTATAGTTTTCCTTAAACAGGAAATCTAAGATCATTCCTAGGTATTTTGTGTTGGTTTATTTTTTGTTGTGATTGACTCATTTTTCCGTTGGTAAGTATTTTTTCTTTGGTAGTGATGAGGGATTTTTAGATTTTTGTTTCATAACCAGCCTCTTTATTGAATTTAGAGAAACTGACAATGTTTTTTAGTTGAGTATATTGGATTTTCAAGTAGGATGTAGACTGTAGTGATATTAATAGTTCTAGGAGACTAATGTTGATACTTTTTAGTTTTCCCTTGATTTTTACCTTGCAAAAAGTAATTGATCCAAGCATAGGAGTAGATTCTCAAATTTTCTCCTCTGACCTTTTCTGAACTTTGTGGCAATCTGACATTTATTTCTGCATTTTAAGGGCCTCCTTTTTAGTGGCTGCAGGTAGGTCAACATTCCCTGGGTAAGATTACGTGATTAAATATTTCTATTTCGGGGCCTTTCCCTATAAAATGGATTATATTTTTAGGGGCCGGGCGCGGTGGCTCACGCCTGTAATCCCAGCACTCTGGGAGGCCGAGACGGGTGGATCGTTTGAGTTCAGGAGTTCGAAACCAGCCTGAGCAAGAGTGAGACCCTGTCTCTACTAAAAATAGAAAGAAATTAATTGGCCAACTAAAATATATCGAAAAAATTAGCCGGGCATGGTGGTGCATGCCTGTAGTCCCAGCTACTCGGGAGGCTGAGGCAGAAGGATCGCTTGAGCCCAGGAATTTGAGGTTGCTGTG
>CAUYRT010081145.1:0-13640 GCA_963574885.1 Lepilemur ruficaudatus | reverse complement strand
TTTTTACTACTTAAATAACAATGCAATGAACTCAGTGGGATAGTAATCTTCCCCAATACAAATTTTTTGGGTCTCAACTGAAAAATTAAAAATGATACCTGTAAAGATATTTATGAAATAGGAACACAATGGATGTATATGTTTTATCAGCGTAACTATAAAAGTATATATTCATTTGTTTAGAGACTAAAGTTGAATAAGGGTAATAGAAAATAATTGTGAGGGATTATGAGGGAAACTTACATTTAAAAATTAGCAATGAATAGACTTTAAACACAGATCATAGTACTGGTAACACTTAACCCTATCTTATAAGCAAAAACTACATTAATACTGGTCTTTCATCTATGTTGTTTATACTTAAACCTGGAAATGAAAAATCACTCTATTACCCAATACTTGGGCTTCATGTCTCCCAGCGCCTATCTGTAAAGCACAGGGGCTACCTTAACCGATATGTTCAAGTGGTTGCTGATCAAGTTATAAGGCTGCTGAACATAAATGCATTGAATAAGGGAAAAATACATTTTAGTATACAAGCTGTAATTTATTTCACTGTCTGGACCACAGCAGCTAACTATACTTATCTACAGACAAATAAAGTGACTCTTCAGTTTTTAAATTATACAATACCTCTACCACAAGTGGAGGGAGCTCTAGAGCCTTCTGGTAATAGTGGATTGCAAGATGAATTAGCCCCAACTGATGAAGGCCACGACCCAAATTGTAGAATGATTCCTGGCAAGGCCCACGCAGACTAAGATATCGATTAAGAAAGGAAAAGCCCTGCCAAAAAAGAAAAAGATAATTCAATATTTCACTCATTTGACAAGTATGTACTGAACCACTATATTACCAAGTGCTAGGAATACAAATTTTTTTAAAAAGGCATAGTCCAGTTTTAAAAGAACATTATCTGTTTAGTGTACTGTCATATTAGTGTGTAGTAAGATGTCAATACACAGCTGTTCTGAAAGGTGTGAGAGAATTTTTTTCCTTTAAGCTAAGGACAAAAATATTCACAGAAAATAGAGACAAATGTTAAAACTATCTACCAGAGTATAACCGGTAGTAAACAAGATTTTTTTTTAAATAGTTTCAAGTTGGCTTTTGTGGCATTATAGACCAATAAACTTTTTGGTTTGAGATACATGCCTAAAAACTTGAGCAAGATAGAAAACCTGAGCCCTTATTATGGTAGTTTAGAAAGGTTTACTCTGAGGAGCAAATTTACTTGACTATATTTAACCTTTCAGGGTAAATTGTACCTTTTATAAATTATCTCTCAGGACTGTAATAACTCCTAAACCCAAAAAACTGGAATTCCTTTCCCCCCTGAGAACTTCTGACTCAAAGACTTTATGGAGAAAACGATTTCAGAGCAAAGCAGTAATGACGCAGGCTCCCTGTGTGTTAACCACGTCCAAAAAGCACTTGCTGCTTCACCTCTTCCCATATTCACTTTCCCTTTTAATATAACTTCAACTTTTATCATCTACTGAAAGTTACAGATTGCAAATGTGCATGTGTCCTAATATATTAAGGAATTGGGAGTAAATCAACTAATTTATGAATATAGAATGTAAGTATTCCTTGTGTGATCTGCTATATAATAAAATGGTCACAATTTTTCCTTTAAAGAAATACACGATAAAAATATGAGGAAAAAGAGTAGTCCCAAATGAACTGTAACCCAGATGAACTTTAAGGTCTTCTGATACAATAATGGGAGTTACCTGCTGCCTTTTTAGAAATTTTTAACAAATTCTCCTTGACAACTGCAAGACTATTCAGAAAATATTTAGTGATTTAAAAACCAGATAACATGGGCTTTATCCTGTAAGAACTATGAATCAGATATGAAAATGCAAAAAAGACAAAAGCATATAGTTTTGATGTTAATTGTGTTATGTTTTAAACATTTTAATCTAATTACTGAAAGGCCCAGTGTATTCACTATCTATATAATATAAAATAAAGGTAGAAGTAAGGAAACATGAAAGATTTTAGTCTTACGATATGATATAAAGGTAAGAAATGTTGTAAACTATAAAAAATTAGCCTTTTTGTAAGGTTGTATAAAGGAAGATTTTCAGAAATTATGCTATTTACAATAAAATCTGCTTTTTAGAACTTTTTAATGGAAAATGTTTAACATACACAAAAGTAGAGATTAGTACAATGAATTCCCATTATCTCTTGTTTCTTCTCTATTTGCAATCATTTGAAACCTGCTATTTTATTATAGTAATTTGAAATTTAGCTTCCAAATTACTTTGAAGTACATGAATTTTTGCCCTACCAGGCCAACAAAACTATACATTTTACCACGTAATGAGTTAATCCATAAAAATTTCCATTAAATTTTTATCAGAATTTTATGAGGGCAAGAAATTCTGCCTGTGTGTATACTCACTGCTACATCCCCAGTTCTCAGCGTATAATCAGGGCTCAATAAATGTTTAAGAAAAAAGGTTGGAGGAAAGGTAGAAGAAAAACTTAGGAGTTTTTGTTTTTACTTTTTTATGGTTATTTTCAAATATACAAAAGAGACCACTTTAATGAACCCCATACCTAGTTTAAACAATCATCAATTTAAGCTTTCCTTTAACCATTTTTTAATTTTTTTTTAATTTTAAAATATTGAGGGAGTCAAATGTTTTTGTTACATGAATACCTTATACAAGGCTTAAGTTGGGGCTTTTAGTGTGCCATTTTACTTTAAAAAAACAAAAAACAAAAATCCCTTACTCTAGATCCTGCTATTCCATTCAAGCCAACATTTTATTTCCTTCCCAACCTACTGAAAAAACATGTCTATACAATATCATATTTTGGAAGCATCAAACATATAAACAAAAAATGAAATCATAAAATCAACAATGTTAAAGATACAGTAGTGAACAAGACAGACAAGATCTCTGATCTCAGAGTTTATATTCTTATAAGAGGAGATAAGCTATAAAAAAAAGTAAACAAGAAAACAAAAACATAATTTTGAATTGTTATAAGAACCAAGAAGAAAATTTTAAAAGAACCATTTGTTGGTGATGGTGTAAGGAAACAGTCACACTCCTCATATATCATATGTATGTATTATATTTTTTAAAAACTAAATTAAATGAATCTTTAGGACCTAGGATGGCTAGAGATTTCGGGTCCCCAGACTATAAGGAGAACCCTACATGTGGATTCCTCCAGATTTTGCCTGTGTCTTTTTCCCCTATGATCCGAGGGTATGTCCTTACATCACTGTAGTAAGTCTTAGCCATGAGTACAACTGTATGCTGAGTCTCCCAACGTGTGTACTAAGCACTGCGTATTATTTGGAAGCTGGATTTTTAAAAAGCATTAAATGTATTCATGTCTAAGAAACACAAAATCAAGTAATGAAAAATCCAGATGAATTACCTGTACAATAAGAGCATGTCTCCTCAACACATACTTCTGAGATGCCATATGAATAAAGGTTAGGCCTATACAGAGGCTATAAAGAGGTTCATGGGGGTGGGTACGAAAGGCCTGCACGTACTGTCCTGGAAGAAGAGCAGTGGTGTCAGATGGTGTGACAAGAACAATGCTCCTTATTTCTTCAACAGTTAAATATATTTTAAGGCTAAACATTACTGATTTTAACATATACAAGGTGACTTGATATCTTAAATGCCCATTAATTTGAATTTTACAACAATGTATAACATATAACACAATTAGAAATTGCCCAGGCATGTGTCCCGACCATGAACATTAGTATGAGTTACTAAAAGTAACTTTTTTCTAGGCACAGCTAGACATTTCTATGTGGAGTAATACTTCCAAAATAAATAAATTATCAATTGTGACCATAAATCTGTTTTGAAGGCAATGCAGGAATGTGTCTTTTGGTGAATTCTTTTGTAAAATTAATTGATCTGTTTTGTAAATTCAAATGTGATGGATCATGGAGGTGAGAAAAGGGAAGTTTTGTTTTTTTTATTATGGGTGGTGGTTTCCCAAATGAGCAACTATTCTTTTTCCTGAGAAAGCTAAATGTATCCAATAATAAAGAATTTGAGGTTTTATGAATTCCATGTATTTCATATATAAGATTACCTCATGTCAAAAGCCTAATTAGATAGGTGAATTTAAGCAAGTTGTTCTCATAAAGGAATAATATTGCATATACTAAAAACTTCTGTTCCTTCCAGCTTCTATTCTGGAAGGAATGGCACCATAGACTCTCCATAGCAGCAAAGATGGTAAAGTGTCCTTTGGACTTTTCTATTTTTACCTTTGTAAAAGTTTCTAATATAGGAAAATAAATATTTTCTTAACATTAAACAATTCCCAAAAGCACACAAAAAAAGAGGAAAGTTTAAACAGTTGATATTTGAGGTTACTGGCTGAACAATTATAAAAACACCAGCCATGCACAAAGAAACATGAAAGTATTAAATAGTCAAAAATCACAGTTTATTCAGAAGAAATGAACTTGGCCACACTAGCTCTTAGGCAGCAGGAAATGCGTGCCTAATTTTAAACATTTGGTTAGGTATTTTTCTACATGTTTGTTTCTGATTCCTTATTATAGAAAGTCCTTATTATAAATGATTAATGAATTTTTCCTCAGTTTAATTAGAATAAGCACCATGTGAATAAATCTCAATATAAAGGTTTGTCTCCTAAAGGAATGAACTATCAGCATATCGTAAATCCTTTTTGCACTATAGCAAATTAAAACTGGGGGCAAAACATCCGTAATTAATGAAAATTATTTTAAAAATAAGCCTAAGCAGGCAGAACTGTTGACCTTTACAATGAATTACAAGACCTACATGAGTGTTTTACAACCAAAGCTTAATAAGAATTAAATATTAATGTGGTTAATTATTGCTGATACTTACAGTCACTTGCTATATGTGCCAGGCACTGTTTTAAGTACTTTATATTGACTCATTTAATTTTCACAATCTACAAGGTAGGTCCAATTATTACCTCCATTTTAGAGATAAACTGAAGCAGAGGGAAGTAGAATAATTTGCCACAGTGGGGCTGCTATTTAAACCCAGGATGTTCCACTACAGAGGCTGGGCTCTTAACCACCACACTATCTATGCTTGACAAATCACGTGCCAGGATACTTACCAAGTGCATGCTTAAAACTACCAGATACAAACGCATTGTGTCCATTTAAGACACACAGTGCATGATTATCTGGGTTTTTCAGCATTAATCGCAGACAGAAGCGATGATGGCGCACATCTTGGGAGTGCATGGTAACTTGATTGAAAATGTTCCAGAGCTGGGGTTTATTGACATTTTCCATTACCATTATCCTAAAATCATAGAAAGAGGGTGAGGAGGAAAATAACGTAAAAAGATAATCTTCCTAATTTCTAAAAATGAAACCCTTCAGTACCATCCTACCAATATTGAAAAACACCATCCCCCAATATGGAAATGTAGAATGTTTCAATATATTTAAGCAAAACCTCTCACAATGAAAGTTTTTTTTTTCCCAAAAAATGATACTTACTGTTTCTATATCTTATTTCTGCTTTTCAACAAAACTTTGAACTAAAAACCAGAAGTGGTTTAAATTTCACTTTTAATCTCCCTGCTCACAACAGCTGCAGTACAATGAGCACTAAATAACTACTACTACTAATATCTGCCACACATTAAAAGGCTTTAATCTTCACAATAATCCTATAAGGTGGTCATATTATGATGTCCTTTTATAAATGGGAAGACTTACGCACTAGAGGTTAAATAACTAGCCCAAGGTCTCACAGCCAGTTAGGTGTCAGGGCTTGGATTCAAACCCAGGAAGTCTGGCTCTAAAGTCCATGCTCTCAAATACTGCCTCTGAGAATCACCACTGAACTGATCAACCAGGCAGGAAGCAATGGGAGAGCTAAAAATAAAGTAAATGTACTTACTCTATCAGAGAATCTAATTAAAGTATTACAAAGTCACCTGATATAGTTGTATGCCTTTCTGAAATTTTTGTCCAGAATTGCAGCAGACAGACCGAAGTATTCTAGTTCTTTGCGTTTTTGCCTGTCGTCATAAAATGAGTAATATTCCAATGAAGAATCTACAAGTAACTCAGCCTCTTGAAACCGGGATAGGTCACATAAGGAGTATATGGCCTTCAAGAGAAGGTTCCACCAGTCATCTTTTGTCAAGACGCTTGTGAGGACAGCAAATATTGCTAAAATGAGAGCAATGCAAACCAGTTAGGACACTGTATTTCCAGAAATAGCAGCATTAGAAAAATTCAAATCATCAAAACAAACTTAACCATGGGCCTGAATTCTTGCAAACACTGTCCTGACAAAAATGAGAAGGGAGGAGCTGCTTATTTTTACTCCTTAAATGCTACACCCTTCTGCTCTGCCTGCAAATCTGCAATCCCAGGTAATTCTGACTCTGACTTGTTCTCTACAAGGTCCAGCTAACCTCATTTGCATTTTTCCTTGCTAGCCAGGATATATGCTCCTCCAGCGCAGAACAAGTGTGCTTCCCATGGCTGCAGTCTGACAGAGGATTCTGCACATACAAGGCATTCAATGACTTCAAATTCATACTTTGAGATTCAGGTTGTTCTTAACTTTTTCTGATCTCAATTTTCTTTTCTCTGCCTTAAAATTTCTCTTATCCTTGACAACCTCCTTCTCTTATTTCTCTGTAAGGGGCCCCCCTGTTATAACCCTTGAGAAATATCAGAAGCCATAAAAAATTTTTACTATCTTTGATCCAGTAATTTCCCTTTTGGGAATCTATCCTAAACAATCAAAATATGGATAAATCTATTTTTATGCAGATTCTCACTACATTATTATTTATAAAAGAAAATTATCAGAAGGAATCATATACCCAAAAAATAAGTAAATAAATAAATTATGGAACCACCATCCAATGGACTATTACACATTCCCTAAATATAACAGTTAGGAAGGGAATAGAGCAACATGAGAAAGTATCTGTGAGAAAATGTTGAGTGGGCAACAATGGACCTGAAATGAGGAATCACTGAAAGGAAACAGGCAGGATCAAATATAGAGAAAAATACAACTTGGTCCAAAATTCATTCTGCAGAGGAAGAGCTGTTGGGATAAATCCAGAGTTAATGAACTGGAGAGATGGGGGCTCTGAGGCATTTATAGCTAGATTATGAGCTGTTGAGCCCTCCCACCTTCCTCTGACTCTATAATGCCTATAAGTAATGATTTAATAAGTAATGATTCATTAACAATGAAATCATCTTCTGCCAGACTGACATCTCCAGTTTACAGCCTAGGTCATTTGCAAGTTCTCTGAGTAATAACCTCACCTAAACATGCTTAATGCTCTTATAACTAAAAATAGATGTCTTTTAAAGTCATATTACTTGAGACTGGGTCATGGCAACTTATTTTCAAAGAGTTTATATGACTCTTGCTACATTTGTCAAAAATGAATTTAATAGAGAATAGAATATAGGTAATTGAAGTCACTGGACAAATAATCTGTACTGTAATCTTCAAAAATTTCTTACAATATATTTTCTTAAAAAGTCAAAAGTGTTATTTTACTTTTTTCACAGAAGCAGATGCTTTCAATTTTTTAAAAGTATTTACATTTAATGTTTCCTTTAACATCAAATGATTTATTATACTTGAGAGAATAAGATTAGAAAATTTCTTTTCATTTGAAAAGGATATATTTTCAATTAGATTACTGTCAAATGTTATTTCATGAGTCTTTTTCAATTCAACCGAGTTTTACATAATAAAGCAAATGACATAATTACCTTTTGCATCACAATTTGCTGTCTCTTGGTCATTGTTGTCTGATATTTTGTCTCTTGATACTTTAATTAGATAGAGATGCCTCTCTCCAGATTTGGAACTGGATATCAAACAGACTTGGGCTCTATTCATTGCTACCTGAATTAAGATGATAATTTGAGAGTTTTTAAACAATAATTTTTTTTTTTTTTTAAAGAAATGGAGGGTTTTAGTATGTTGCCTGGGCTGGATTCAGACTCCTGGAGATCCTCCCACCTCAGCCTCCCAAGCAGCTGGGATTATAGATGCACGCCACTACACCCAGCTTTAAACAGTAATTTTTTAAAGAAAACCTATGGGCCACAAATACCACAAGTGTGACTCAAATCTCCTTTAGTAAGAGAAGAGGAAGCCAAATTACTACATGAAAAAAAAAAAAATCTAATAGTACTATGAATTGACTTATTTTTTTCTCACTAAAGGAATTTTCGGTCACACTACTCACCTTAGAAAGGAAAAAGGCAATTCATATTAGCATTATAACATGTATACAAACACATGCACATACACACACACACATAGCCAACCTCCCTGCAAAAAGCCAGGCTAGGAAAAGATGTCAGATCTGGAATACATTTTTGCAATGAATTGTGAAGAATTTTGGAACACAGTACTGTCTACAGGGCCAATAATTGATAATACTATGGTTCTCACTTTTCTAAATAGGTATTAGCAAAGATTTTATTTCACTTCATCTACCATCAAGAATTTTCAATTATATACCACTGTTCTCTAAAGTTTGTCTTTATCTTTCACCTTAAAAAGTTTTAGTTTAATAGAGTAAAGCAATTATAAAACAGTATAATCTATATTTAAATAAAATACTAAACATTTAAAAAGTCAAAAATATAAAGAAAGCTCATTACCCACCTTTAAAAGCATAGCTAACATGGTAAGTAAGGTATCCACATAGCCATACATTTTGCCTTGTGAAAACAATAGAGTAGAACGATGGAGCAATAACTTCAGTTCCTAAATAAATAAGCACATGATGAGTGTAATAAGATTTTTTTGTAAGTTTTATTTGCATAAAAAAGTTTTGTTTTAAAAAACCAAACTTTAAGCACATTCATCTTATGATCTTTAACTATAATTAAGATCCAATATTTTAGAAACTACAATTTATAATATTTAGTAAGTGGCTGAATCTTAAGACTTAAAATCATTTTTTGAGAACACTGCATGTAATACACTAAAATAAAACTTTGGATATAGGCTGTACATACATCCTTAACTGGGAACAAAGTTCTAAAATATAACCCACCAAGAAAAACTTCCTTCTGTGTCACACAGCCTACCTGCTGTGCAGCGTTTGCATCCTGTGCTAAAGTATCTGGATCATACATTGGTTCCAGAGCTTCCAGAGCTTTCTCAGGACGGCCCAGCTGCTGCTGAAGGGTGGAAAGTGAAATTCTTGCATCCAAATGAAGAGGGGCCAGATCAACCACTTTGCCATAGCTTTCAGCAGCACGTTCCATGTAGCCTAACGCCTTTAAACATTCTGAGATGATGTTAAAATAAAGCATAAGTATGAACTACAGATTTGTTAACTGGCCAAAATCATTTTTCCATTTTAAAAGAAATGTTATAGCAACATAAAAAAAAATACCAAGAAAAAGGAATGCATATTTCTAGTGCTTTAAAACAACTATCCCTTCTAATCTCTATCAATTTATTAATCTATCAACCTATCTAAAGTCAAATTGCTATAAAAATGTAATCAGTGTACACTTATAATCTGGGGCTCGGCTTCATTCACTTAGCACTACATTTGAAACATTGTCCCATGTCTTCGTTGGCATTTTGAATGGTTACATAATCAAATCGATTATTTAACCATATTATTTGACATTTGTTTTCAAATTTTTACGCTAATAAATAACGCTGCAGTAAACATCTTCATATGTGTATGAGCCAGAATTCACAAGTGGAACATCAATTTAATTCACAGATATATTTTATTGGGCCACAGTGCTTTTAAAAATTATTAATTGCTTACTGAACATTTTTAAAAATTAGGATTTTTATAAAATCCAAGGTACTGGTTTCTTTTGAAAACTCTGAATTTGGCAACAGTGGGCACCCCCATTTCCATAGGGCACACTGCCCATGCTGAAAAACAGCCCTATAGACAGGACTCTTCAGTTCTAACCTCTCTCTACTACTATCACTTGCCCACTCCACTCATTTTTGTTACCCACCAGGCCCCTAAGTTTTGTGATCCCCAATATAAATTACCTCCTCTCATACCACTCAATTAGTTCCTCAGGATAAGTTCTTGGAGGTGACGTTGTTGGGCCCTATTCTTGAAACTTTATGCCTGATCAGTCACTAAGTTCTATCGTTTGAACATGAAAACAAGTCCCTGGTAAACATTTCTTCTCTCCATCCCGCTAACCTCAACACTAATCTAGGCCCTTTTCATCTTTCCTTTTTCACTGTAATTATCTCCTAAATAAATTTATTTATCTCCTAAATAAATTTTGATAAATTTTGATAATAAAGGAAGAATACTAATATAAATGGATCATCACAATGGCATTTCTTACATTTTTTTCATTTTTCAAAGATATTTTTCTATTTTATGTTGGTATCCTACATTCAGCTCCTTTAATCATCTTTCTTATATCCTGATCCCATATTTCTTTCTGATTCTTAGATGTCTCTATTATTTTCTAATCATCTCAAGCTACATTGGCTCAAAATGGAAAAAGCATTTATCAGAATTATGATCATAATTAAATAGGATTTTTAAAGTACCTCCTATTAGTAACATAGGAGCAGTTTCAATATTACAGCCTTAGAAAGGCAATATAAACTCAAACTCTCTGCTCATGTTTTATTCATAGTACTCACCTAAACAGAAAGGTGTTATCTTTTTTTTTTTTTGGTGACAGAGTCTCACTGTGTCGCCTGGGCTAGAATGCCGTGGCATCAGACTGGCTCACAGCAACCTCCAACTCCTGTGCTCAAGTGATCCTTCTGCCTCAGCCTCCCGAGTAGCTGGGACTACAGACATGTGCCACCATGCCCGGCTAATTTTTTCTATACATATTTTTAGTTGGCCAATTAATTTCTTTCTATTTAGAGTAGAGACAGGGTCTCACTTTTGCTCAGGCTGGTTTCGAACTCCTGACCTTGAGTGATCCGCTCGCCTCGGCCTCCCAGAGTGCTAGGATTACAGGCGTAAGCCACTGCACCCAGCCCCATTTTATATTCCTACCAGCAATGTATGAGAGTTCAAGTTGCTTCACATTCTTACTAACACCTCGTCTTTGTCAGTATTTGTCATCTTAGTCATACTATTAGAGGCATAGTGTTTTTTTGAGACAAGGTCTCACTCTGTTGCCCAGGCTAGAGTGCCGTGGCATCAGCCTAGCTCACAGCAACCTCAAACTCCTGGGCTCAAGCAATCCTCGGCCTCAGCCTCCAGAGTAGCTGGGACTACAGACATGCGCCACCATGCCCAGCTAATGTTTTCTATATATATATATATATTTTTTTTTTTTTTTTTTAGTTGTCCAATTAATTTCTTTCTATTTTTAGTAGAGACGGGGTCTTGCTCTTGCTCAGGCTGGTTTTGAACTCCTGACCTTAAGTGATCCTCCCACCTCGGCCTCCCAGAGTGCTAGGATTACAGGCATGAGCCACCGCGCCCAGCCTAGGGGCATAGTGTTAAGGTTATTATAGATTTAATTACATGTTGGTGATGGCCACTGTTCAAGTGAGCATTTTTTCATGTGTTTATTCACCATTTTGTGAAGTGTGGATACAACATTCTGTTACAAAGTATGAGTATAAATCTTTTACCTTTCTGTTGTTGTTGGTTTGTCATACAAAATAATTGAGGTATAAAAATTTTTCAAATAGTCTGGATGTAAGTTCTTTGTTATGTATATGTTATATTAATTTCTTATTGCTGCTGTAACTTAATGGCTTAAAATGACAGAAATTAGCCAGACGTGGTGGCTCATGCTGGTAATCCTGGCAATCTGGGAGGCCAGGGTGGGAGGATTGCTTGAGGTCAGAAATTGGAGAGCATCCTGAGTGAGAGTGAGACCCAGACTCTACTAAAAATAGAAAAATTAGCTGGACATCGTGGCATGTGCCTGTAGTCTCAACTCCTCAGGAGGCTGAGGCAGGAGGATCACTTGAACCCAGGAATTTGAGGCTACAGTGAGCTATGACAATGACACCAGCTAGGGCAACAGATTGAGACTGTGTCTTTAAAAAAAAAAAACCAAGGAAATTGAGCTCCCCTCCTCACTACTTCCTTCATTTAAAAAAAAAAAAAGCCATGTGTGGTGGTGTACACCTGTACTCCTAGCTACTAGGGAGACTGAGACAGCAGGATCGCTTCAGCCCAGGAGTTTGAGGTTGCTGTGAACTATGATGACGCTACTGCACTCTAGCCCATGTGGCAGAGCAAAACTGTCTCAAAAAAAAAAAAAAAAGAAAGAAAAAAACCACAGAAATTTATTATCTCACAGTTCTGGAGGTGAGAAGTCTGAAATGGTACTCAGTGGGCTATAATCAAGGTGTCAGCAGGGCTATGTTTCTTCTGGAGTCTCTAGGGAAGAATCCATTCCTTTCCTTTTCCAGCTTCTAGAGGCCATCTGCATTTTTTGGCTTGTGGCCTCTTCCTTCATCAAAGCCAGCAGTTTAGCATCTTCTTATCGCTCTATAACTTTGATCCTCTTGTTTCTCTCTTATAAGGACTCTAGTAATTACATTGAGCCTATGTGGATAACTCCTCATTTAAGATCCTTACCTTAATCAAATCTGCAAACTCCCTTTTGCAGTGTGAGGTAACATAATTATAGGGATTAGAACATGGACATTTTGGGGTTCTTATTATTCTGCCTTCCACATATGTATTGTGAATATTTCTCCCAGTCTGTGGCTTGCCTTTTAACATTCTTAATGGTCTTTTCTCAATTTTCTTGAGACAGGGTCTCTCTCTGTTGCCCCGGCTAAAGTATGGTGGTATCATCATAGCTCACTGCAACCTGAAACTCCTGGGCTCAACTGATCCTCTAGCCTGAGCCTCCCGAGTAACTGGGACTATAGGCACATGCCACCACACTCAGCTAATTTTTTTTTTTTTTTTTTGGAGACAGAGTCTCACTCTGTTGCCCGGGCTAGAGTGCCATGGCATCAGCCTATCTCACAGCAACCTCAAACTCCTGGACTCAAGTGATCCTCCTGCCTCAGCTTCCTGAATAGCTGGGACTACAGGCATGCACCACCATGCCCGGCTAATTATATATATATGTGTATGTATATATATATATTTTTTTCCTAGTTGTCCAGCTAATTTCTTTCTATTTTTTTAGTAGAGACAGGGTCTTGCTCTTTCTCAGGCTGGTCTCGAACTCCTGAGCTCAAATGATCTGCCCACCTTGGCCTCTCAGAGTGCTAGGATTACAGGTGTGAGCCACCACGCCCGGCCAGGTTGTTTTCTTATTGTTGAATTTGAGAGTTCTTTATATATTTTGGATATGAGTTCTTTATCAGATCTGTGCTTTGCAAAGATTTTCTTCCAGTCTGTGACTTATCTTTTTATTTTAATAGTGTCTTTTGAAGAGCAGACTTTAATTTTGATGACGGCCAATTTATCAAAATATTTTTTATGGCCTGTGCTTTTGGTTTCCTATGTTAAAAATCTTTGTTTGGCCGGGCGCAGTGGCTCACGCCTGTAATCCTAGCACTCTGGGAGGCTGAGGTGGGTGGATAGCTCAAGGTCAGGAGTTCAAGACCAGCCTGAGCAAGAGCGAGACCCCGTCTCTACTGTAAATAGAAAGAAATTAATTGGCCAACTAAAAA